>BPTQ01000005.1:351489272-351504116 GCA_019973895.1 Chrysanthemum seticuspe | reverse complement strand
ACAGACCTAATCGTTGTAGTGTAGTATTAGGGTAAGCCACGGGTATTGATATCGTTATCTAGGGGAATAGGAATGCTAGTGAGAAGTTACTACGCTAAGGTTGGGGTTGAGGAAGATTATTTTTTTATCTTTTTATATTTTTTAAGGAAAGGAAAGGTACGAATCTCGGGGTTTGAATTTGGGGGGTTGGTATTGCTACCGATTACTCTACTTATCTAATTATCTAATCTAAGGTGTATGTAGTCTATGTCTAATTAATGTGTGCTCGTATGATAGTTTAAAGATGTGTTTACTTAGGTTTTACTACTCCTTAATTATCTTCTATTGGTGGTTGAATTGTCAAGTCCTTATTCCTAGTTGCGTTGTGTGTCTAAGGTTGTAGGGTATGCGTATCTCCCTAATCCTTTGAACTTACCAAAGGGTCTCGTCTACAAAACCCACTAGGGATAATAAACTCTTACTCTAAGGCACTCTTTGGATGGTTTAGCTTACAACTACTCAAGGAGTCATATTCTAAGGTTCACAAAGATTTAATCAAGCATTAAGTACACAACGAATGACCTATCGCATTACTAGATCATTAATCAACTAAGATAAGAGACAACCAATCAATATTCAATAATCAAGTTTCATATTCCCTAAGCAAACACACAAGTAAATTAGCCGGACATGGAGAACATGCAAGCATACACACAAATAATCAAAGACATAATTGTATTAATGAAGTAAAACACTTATCTTGTGTAAGATAGGGTTTGGAACCCTAAAATACTGTAAAAGACAGCCTTGGTTCGGTTTAGGTTTTTACTCCAAAAGACTACACACTAAATACTGAAAAATTCGGATTATATATATAATATTACATATGCGACGGCGTCACCTTGTGTTTTGTGACGCCGTCGTGTCGCCGTCATTAGGGTTTCGTCTTGGCCACGTTAGACTTGCGACGGCGTCACCTTATGCTTATGACGCCGTCTGGATTACATCTAGGCCGTCTGAGTTGCGACGGCCTACTCTTTTATAACTTGACGTCGTCACTTGAAAATTAGAGTTTTGGCTTCTGTCCTGTCACAAAAATCCTCCGACGGCGCCGCAATTAACACCTGACGCCGTCACCTTATGTTTTCAACAGCTTTGAGTGTCTCGATTCTGACTTTGGCCATTTTCTTCGTATATTCGCGCCTTTTCGTCAAAATAAGTGCCATTCCAGTATTTTGCCTTCAAGAGACCTAAAAAGTGAAAAGAAACGATATTAAGCAATAACGGATACTAAAGTGATCAAATAAGGGCTTAAACGACCCCTCAAAAAGGTACCTTTTAAAACCTTATCAAATTTCCTTGAAGCTATGGTGATCCACTGAACCAGCTGTCTTTCAGTTAGTGGAAGAACATTGTCAAACTGCTTGAATTCATCAGAGCTGGATGAGGAGTCAGAAGCATTATCTTCAGGTTGAAATGGTGACTCAGTATGCTCCTTTGGATCAGGCTGAGGTTCTTGTTCAGATTGAACCTCAGCGTCCACTTCTTCCCTTGCTGATAAAATAACATCATCACTTTCAGCAGGTTCATCATCGGAGAATAGTATCCCAGCAACATCAGCGACAGTTAACAAGGGGTTGGTGATGGGTTCCATATCAGCGGGTGGTATAGTTCCCTCTGAGTCTTTGTCCCCTGTTGACCCCTCAGACACTGGTGGGTGTTTCCCAGTGTCTTCTCTGGAGTCAGGATTGGTTTTGGGTTCCATATCGGCGGGTTGTTCCTTTCCCTCCGAGTCTTTATCCCCCTTAGACCCCTAAGACACTGATGGGTTTTTCCCAGTGCCTTTAACAGAGTTAGTGAAAGTGATATCCCTATCAGCGGGTTGTTTGGTTCCCTCTGAGTCTTTGGGATCATTCAGTGTGCCCTCAGACAAAGGCTTTGTTTTGCTAATGTCATCATTGGGCATTGTGGAAGGCGCTCCCCTACTAGCGGGTTGTTTGTTTCCCTCTGGATCTTGGGGAGTAGTAGTTGGGACCAAGGGCACTGATTGTGATTTATCAGTGTCCTTCGTTGTCACCTGGGTGGATGTTGCTTGGTCTCCAGTGGGTAGCAAATTAGTCTTGGGCTTTCTTTGCCTTTTAGGCTGTGCTCCTGAAGCCTCAGGGCCCTGAGACTTGGGTTTGGTTTTAGTCCCAGTCTAAGACTTCCCCTTTCTATTTATAGGAGCAGGGTTAGGAGACACCGATTCCCTCTGGTTGTTTACAGCAACCATATGGGCCGTCAATTCAATATCAGTGACAAGGGATGGGTCCTTTTGAAAGTTTGATTGGCTCAGGATGCCAGGTAAATTACCAAAATTTTCTTCCTGAGTATAATTTGAACCCAGTAACGTTTGCAAAGCACAAGAGACAAACCTAGGATACGAAACGTATTTTGTCCTATTTTTGCTCTTTAGCTTAGTTACGAGATCACTGTAAATGATCTCCCCTATGTCGACAGTGACCCCATTCATCAGGCAGTATGCCATCATCAACTGAATAGAGTTAACTTGTTCAGTGGATGAGTGGTTCCCGCCGAGGACATGAATCACAAAAGTGAATAGGATCCTCCAAGCCACGAGGAATGAACTTTTAGTGACTGGGGTCTTGTCCAAAAAAGTTGGATCTAAAACGATTTGTTTTAACCCATCCTTCACTGTGGAGGGTTCAGGATGGGCGACATAAACTCCTTTGTTATAATCTAACCCTGTTGAAGTGCAAAACGTTTTATAATCCATGGTGAATTGTTGCCCCCCGTTAAGACTGAACCTGATGAGATATTCCCTGAGTGGTCTAAGGTTATTCTCATCAGTAGAGGGTGTCGGGTCAAAGGCCTTAGCTGTTGCCCAAAACTCCCTGAGGAGGTTTTGGTACAGTATTGAGGGACACTGAACAAAGGCCGTTTTCAGTGGGCATTTATATAAAAATTTCATAATGTCCTTATAGGCTGGGACAGTTTGAGGATATTCAAAATTGCCTATGACATTTTTGTTTTAAATTCAACATTTGTAAGATCCCCTACCCACTGAGAAGCAAACTGGAGAGATTGTGTTCTAGCCATTTCCATTAAAAAATTATAGGTTTTTTTGAAAAAGGTATTTAACTAGAACAATCAAAGAGTTTTTAGATCTCTCAAGTTTGTGATGAAAAACTTTTGTAAATGTTTACAAAGAGGGTTTTTCAAAAGAAGGTTTGATGAATTTTTGAGAACACACAAATTTTTCTAGGTTTGAGAAAGGATTTTGACAGAGTTTTGTTGCAGAAAACAATTTGTGTGTGTTTGTTTATTTTAGAAGAGGGTATTTATAGAGTGGTGAGAGGGGTAAAATGTGCATAAATGGGAATTTGTAAAGTCAGTTTATAAAAACGTTTTGAATCTCCACATTTAATGCCACCACTCCACTACCCGCAGTAAAATCCCGTGTTTCAAGGGAACAGTTGCAGTGCACAGTAAAAGTGCTTTCTGCAGAGTTAAAATATCCTTAGGATATTTTATGTGAGGAGAGGCATTTAATGCCAAGTGGGATGACAGCAAGACAAAGAGACATATATTCCTTAATTTAAATTGGTATGGTTACCAACCTAGGACATTTAAGTAACTGATAATTGGAGCATTTAGTTACTCATTGAATGCTCTTTGTCAAATGTCAGGGGCCCTGAATGAGTCTTACTCATTCAGTGAGAAAATGATTTTGGGTTTTTAGGGAGGATGGACCATTTCAGGGAAGACTCACTGAGATTAGGATTGATTTATTGTTTGCTGACTTTCAATGTCTAGCATCCCTAATTCGGCTTTCAGTCTCCTGAAGGTAGGTTCATCTAATGGTTTGGTGAAGATATCAACAAGTTGATATCTAGTAGGGATGAAATGAAGTTCAATGTCTCCTTTCATTATGTGATCCCTGATGAAGTGATATCTGATATCAATGTGTTTGGTTCTTTGGTGGAGGACAAGGTTGTTGGAGATTGCAATAGCACTGGTGTTATCACAGAAGATGGGTACCATTTTGTAATGGATATCATAGTCACTGAGTTGACTTTTCATCCATAATACATTGGCACAACATCCTGCTGCAGCTACATACTCAGCTTCAGCTGAAGACATAGCCACTGATTGTTGCTTTTTAACACTCCAGCAAACCAGCTTCCCTCCAAGAAATTGACAGGACCCTGAGGTACTTTTTCTGTCCATGTTGCAGCCTGCATAATCAGAGTCAGAATACCCTTTGAGGTCAAACCCTGAGCATTTTGGATAGTAAAGTCCAAGGCTTGGAGTTCCCTTCAGGTATCTGAGAATTCTCTTAGCTGCAGTGAGATGGGATTCTTTAGGATTAGACTGATATCTTGCTATTAGACAGACTGAGAATTGGATGTCTGGTCTAGAAGCAGTTAGATACATCAGTGAGCCTACAATCCCTCTAAAATGGGTTTGATTTACTGATTTGCCGGTGAGATCAGGTCCAAGGTTGTTAGGAGGGACCATTGGTGTCTTCACTAAGGCACAGTCAGATATCTCATATTTCTTCAAGAGATTTCTGATGTATTTCTCTTGACTGATGGAGATTCCTTTATCAGTTTGCCTGATTTGTAGTCCAAGGAAGTATGTGAGTTCACCCATCATGCTCATTTCAAACTTCTTTGTCATCAGTTTTTCAAACTGTTTGCAAAGTTTGTAGTTTGTTGAGCCAAAGATGTCATCAACATACACTTGGACCAGTATCACATCCTGTTTTGTTCTATAGACAAACAGTGTGTTGTCTATCTTTCCTCTGACAAACTTGTTTTGTATCAGGAAGGCTGAGAGAGTTTCATATCATGCCCTAGGAGCTTGTTTAAGTCCATAAAGGGCTTTGTCAAGCTTGCAGACATAGTCAGGGAATTCACTACTCTCAAACCCAGGAGGCTGCTGAACATACACATCTTCCTTAAGATCACCATTTAAGAATGCACTTTTAACATCCATTTGGTAGACCCTGAAGTTCATGTATGTTGCATATGCAAGGAAGATCCTGATGGCTTCCATTCTTGCAACATGAGCAAATGTCTCATCATAGTCAATGCCTTCTTGTTGACTGTAACCTTTGGCTACAAGTCTGGATTTGTTCTTAATGACAGTGCCATTTTCATCAGTTTTGTTTCTGAAAACCCACTTCATTCCTATGACTACAACATCCTGAGGACATTTGATCAAGGTCATGACCTTGTTTTTATCAAACTGTTGCAGTTCTTCTTGCATAGCCTGAACCCAACTTGGGTGTTTTAGAGCCTCAGTGACACTTGTGGGTTCTATTTCTGATAGGTAATCAGCATATAGACATTCATTGGCTGATGCTGCAGTTAGCTTAGCAGCCATGCTTCTAGTGAGCATGCCCTCAGTGGGTTCACCAATGATGTTTACAAGCTCAATGTCCTGAGATTTTGTCCACTTACTTTGTGGTCTGGGATCTGAGCTTGAAGAGGTCACTGGAGACTCAGGAGTGAGTTCAGTTTCAGGAGTAACAGAATCATTTAGAGCATCTGTTGAGATGTCCTGTTCAGGTTGGGGTTCTTGAATTGCTAGTTCCTGAACATTTGGTTCAGTATTACCGATCCCAGTAGGGACTGATTGATTATCAATGAATTCACTGATAGTTGGTTGGGGTAGGTTGTGAGGTAAGACATAATATGAGATGCCAGCATCAGCTTGATATGAGGAATTGAATTCAGTGTTGTACTCATTAGGAGGATATCTTGACGAGTCATCAATTCCTATTTCCTCCACTGAGGTGTTGGTGAACCTGATGCTTTCAGAACTTTCATCAAAGGTGACATGAAAGGTTTCCTCAACTTGTTGTCTCCTTGTGTTAAAAACCCTGAAGGCTTTGGAGATTAGTGAGTAGCCTAAGAAATATCCATCATCAGCTTTTGCATCAAACTTGCCTAGATGATCCTTGTGGTTATGAATAAACACAGGACATCCGAACACATGAAAATAGCTGATGTCAGGAAGTCTACCTTTGAAGATCTCACATGGGGTTTTATTATGTCTTTTGACAATGATTGACCTGTTTTGAGTGTAACAGGCAGTTTTGACTGCTTCAGTCCAGAAATGCTTTGAGAGGGCTGAGCCATTTAACATGGTTCTTGCAGCCTCAATGAGAGTTCTGTTTTTCCTTTCAGCAACCCCATTTTGTTCAGGGGTGTAAGGAGATGAGAAATTTTGAGAAATTCCTTTTTCATCACAGAAACTCTCAAGCTCTTGATTTCTGAACTCAGTACCATTGTCACTTCTGATTTGTTTAACAGTAATGTCATTCTGGTTTTCAATCTTCCTGATGAATGACATTATTGTATCAGCTACCTGACTCTTTTTGGAAAGAAAGTATACCCAAGTGTATCTTGAGAACTCATCAACAATGACAAGTGTATACTTCTCATGCTAGATTGATCTGGGAATGACAGGTCCAAAGAGATCCATGTGCAGGAGGTGAAGGCAGCTTTTGATGGAGAAATTTTGTTTGGTTTTGAATGATGCTCTGTGGTGTTTACCTTTTTCACAGGCAGAGCATGGTTTGTCTTTTGCAAAAACCAGTGATGGTAAGCCAAGGACTTTGTTTTGTTTTGCCAAGTTGTTGAGGTTTTTGAAGTTTAAGTATGAGAGTCTCTTATGCCACAGCCAATTGATAGTTTCAGTGGCTTTAGCAAAGAGGCAAGTTCCATCTTTGGAGAGTGTTGACATGTCTAACACATAAACATCATCTCTCCTAGGAGCTATCAACACAACTTCCTTGTTGGCATTGAAAATGGTACCTTGTTTGTCATTGAATTGCACAATGTACTTAGCATCACATAGTTGACTGACACTGATGAGATTGTATTTTAGACCATTGACATAAGCTATTCTAGATAAAACTATTCCATTGCAGTTTACTGAACCATAACCTTTAGTGGGACATGATGAGTTATCACCAAATACTACCTTGGGTCCTGGTTCTTCTACATACTTGTGCAGATACTCCTTCACACCAGTCATGCTTCTTGAGCATCCACTGTCTAGATGCCAAAAAGGCTCCCTGGCGTGTCTCTGCACAAGTAGTAAACTGAATTAGTTTCTCTTAGTGACCCACATTCCAGTGGGCTTGGGTCTCAAGGTCTGTTTGAATTTGGTGATCGACTCATGGTCAGTGGTTGAGTGCATTGTGCTACCACAGGTTTTGCATTTGGAGACTGAGGATGACTCAGTAACTCTGGGTTGTTTTGTACCTCTCCTTGCATGAATGACACTGTCATGTTGGGATGTCTCATGAGTTGGATTACCGCATATATCACATCATGTGTTCATGAGACAATCATCCTGATGATGATCATTAAACCCATAGTGAGGGCAAAGAGGAAAAGGTTTTGCTCTATTCTTGGGAGCAGTTTTGGAGGATGAAGCATATTGATGACCAACTTTGGTATAGTTTGCTTTACTGACAGAACTAACATGCTGTAAGTGGTCTGCAGTTCTGTGATCATCCTTTTTTGCAGATCATACAAAAAAGGATTCTATAGTAGTTGTCAGTGGTATGACTGGTGTAATGACATAGATCACACTTCTGCTTGGATTTGGGGTTTGACTTAGAATTTGAGGAACTAGAGGAAGCTGACTTTGTCTCCTTGATTGCTTCAGGGACTTTTTCAATGGATTCCATCTTTTCAGTTAGCTTCCTCACAAGTTCAGTTAGTTGTTGAATTTGGTCTGCTTCAGTGGGAGCTGAAGATGTGGAAGTCTCAGTGGGAGTAGACTCTTGTTGAGTTGGTTTTGTTGGCCTTTTCAGGATGGTTCTACCAAGTCCAGACCTTTCTTTTGGTGAATGAGGATTGAATTGCATTGGAGTAAGCTCAGAGCTTGGTGCAGCACCCTAAAGAGGTTTCAGGGGTGGAAGCGTTGCATTAGACTCTGCTTCAGACTCAATGTGTTCAGTACTACTGGGCACATCAGGGAGTCCAAGCATGCTCTTAAGAGCTTGACTCTCAGACTCTAGAATTCTTCCAGAATCGAAATTAGGAAGCTTACTATCAGGATTAACCCGATCAATCCAATCACTGGGCTTGGGACTGGTCAACATACTGGTAATCATACCACCAAACACAAATGGCTTAGGACCCTGGTCTTTGTTGAGAGAGTCAGGAAGATGATCTTCACCTAAGACTCTCTTCTTGCTACTGGGGGCTCCCACAACATCAAAGACCCTGGGATTCTTAGCAGTCCAACTATCAAGAATATCTTGAACCTTTTTGAGTTCGTCTTGAAGAGCTTGATTTCTTTTAACTAGTTTAGTGTTTTGAATTTGCAAAGTGACAGCCTCAAGCTTAGCTTGTTTTAAAAGAAGCAGTTCATCCCTACACTTGTTTAATTCAAAACTTAGCTTGTTGTATTTTGAAAAAAGATTCAGTCTTTGCTCTTCTACGAACTTAAGGTCAACATTAAGATAATTCATGTAAGACTGCCAATCAGAGTCATCATCCATAGAAAGTAAAATATTTACCTTCTTTATTGTGATATTGACCCATTCTCCATTCCTGGCATGATTCTTTCCAACAGCCAGCTTGTCCTCTTCTGAGAGGGCCATCAGTGGACTGACATGCACCATTTCATCATCTGATGACACTGGCTCTTCATCCTAGTCGAAGGTTTCAACAACAAGGCCTTTGTTTTTACCCTGCACAGATTGAACGCTTTTTTTTGTTTATGAGGGACTGGCCTCGAGCAATGCAAGCTTAGCTTTGACTTTCTTATACTTAGCTTCAAAATCAATAGTTTTGTTTTGATCAGATTTGTTTTGAAAGTTTTGATGAGACTGATAGATTTTTGGTTGAAATTTGCTAAAGCCTGAGGACTGATTTGACCCTGATGGTTTATAAGAGGGTTCAGAAATTGTTTTTGAAAAACAGTCTTTTGCAAAATGACCTCTTTTATGACACATAAAGCATTCAGTGTCCTCATTTGCTTTGGCATTTGAAAAACCTTTGTTTCTTTTTATAAACCTTCGAGAGTTAGCAAGGAGTGCCCTTTCCTGAAATTCAGTGTTCAGGTCATTTAGGTACTCCTCACTTGATCTCTCATCAGGCTCATCATCATAATTTTCCTGAAAATCTTGAACAACATTGTTAGAATAGAAAGCAGTTGATATTGGTGATGAGGTGGTGGTCAGGGACTTCTTGACTTCCTGAGACTTCTTTAAGTCAGGATATCGTCTGTTGATAAGGTTTTCCTTATAGACAAATTTCCCATAAATTTCAGGAAGCTCAAGATTCTGGATATGATTAGCATTCCTAAGTCCCTGAGAGAAATTCAACCACTTCTTAGGGAGACTATTGACAAAACCAACATTGATTTCATGTTTGGACAACTTAACACCATCATTTGACAGTTCATTTAAAAGAGTTTTGTACCGGGTGTAAGTTTGAGAGAGAGTTTCTGAGTCTTTAGCCCTGAAGGTGTTATACTAAAGTTTCAGGTCCATTATCATGTTTTCCTTGGTATCAGATGGGCCTTCATGACTATGAACTAGGTCATCCCAGGTTTGTTTAGCTGTATTACAGCTTATAACAGACTCCATAATATCGTCAGGAAGACAAGATATTATGATACTTTTGAGTCTTTGGTCCTGGTTGACCACTCTCCTCTCATCCTGGGTCCAGTGAGCTTCAGGTTTTGGCAAACCTTCAGCAGTCTTTGGGATAAATGGACCTTCATTTATACACTTGATATAATAAGGTTCCATCCCAATCAAATAGCAAAGCATTCGCTTTTTCCATTTGTTGAATTTGCCAACTTCAAGTCTAGGGGCAACAACTGAATAAGCTCCACCCTTTTTATCGACTAGTTGGGGTACATCAATTTCAGTCATTTAGGATCCTAATTTAAAAAAATTTAGAGCAGCCTAAAAAAGAGTTTTATAATTAGCCTTGCTCTGATACCACTTGTTGTACCCCGTTCACTATTGTTTAAAACAGTTTAAGAATATAAAACAAGTTAATAGTGAACAATGACTGAAATTAACATAAGTAAAACACACTAGATAATTTTCAACATCATATTCTTATTAGAAATGAATCACAAACAATACGTTACCCAAGTACTTGCGGAATAGTACTTGGGATTGAAATGACAAAGGTTGGTGACTCATCTCTAAGCTCAGGCTAAGTCTGAGCACAACTCTTAGAACCCACTGAGCTATCTCAGGGATTAAGTTGTATTTGGAGGAGTGAAAAGATGGCTTGCGTGTATGTGTGTTTTTACAGTTCACAAGCTTAATCTTGTCACTCCATCTCTTATGCTATTTATACATGTATGATTTTTAACTCTTTCCTAAGTGACAAACTGACATCATACAGAAGACAAAATACTGATGTATTTTGTCTCTGTTTACAAAGACTATTCTAGGTAAGAGACAATACTACTTTCCTAAGTTCAGTGATGACACTAAGCCTGATCTTTTGCCATTCAGGGAAAGTTGACTTTGGTTGATAAGGACTTCGTCTTATCTGATTCAAACTTATCCCACCTTGTCCCGCTCATTCTTCAGTCTTTACATCCTTCAGTCTTCTACCTCAGTTTGTCTTCAGTGTAAGTAGTTGGAGAGGAGTCTTGGGGATTCAGTGAGTTATTGTCATCACTCACTGAATCCATCATCTTCTTCTTGACTCAGTCTTCACCCTTTAATTTCCGCCTTACTGAGTGGAGAGACTTCTTCTTCGCCTCATACTGAGTATCCTGAAGATGACTCACTGAGAGACTATGCACTCAGTGACCTGTTAGTGTTTAACGGACTAAACACTTGGGCTATTTTCTATTCAAATCCTAGATTAAGGGGTTTGGGTATTTACTGAACCCAACATGAACATTGGGAAATCATTCATCAATATCTTGACACCCTGGATGAGCATCTGAAGAAGTTCCTCAAAGCTTTTCAGGATGCTCACACCAAGCTTGACCAGATCAAAGAAGTGGTTAAGGAAGACCCTGCACTAAACAAAAAGGTGCTTGAGGCTACAGAGACGTATATGAAGAACTCTTCAAACCTAACTGAACTGATCACCATGCTCAACAATTCTAATGCTCAGGGTCTCAACTCTTCAGTGGAGGCAATTCAGTCTTCCTTGTGTTCTTTGGATAAACAGGCTACATATTTGGCTAAGTCTTCATCTTCTATGGCCTAGAATCTCGGGCCTAGAATAATAGCACTGGAAATCTCTTAGGCTAATCTTGGGGAGAAAGTCACTAGTCTTCAACAAGACACTTCAAAGACCAAGTCCATGGTTTCTGAAATTTATCAGGCTTTTAAGGGTCAAGCAACTCCCTCACCCTCAGTGCGTAGGTCAACTCTTGCTATCACTAACGGTCAAGCAACAATTGAGGGGGAGAGAACCACTGAAGAAACTCCTTCTCACACCGAGGGGGAGCCAACTCCAGCAGTGCCAATCTCCCAAGTCCCACCAAGAACTTCAACAACACCACCATCTTTATCAGTCCCTCCTCAGGACAAAGGCAAAGGCATAATGATAACGCCTGAGCCTGTCAAGATCCCTTTTGAGATAAATGGATAAAAGTACTTACTGAATCTGGAGCAGTTGAGCGCCTATTTGGACAAGGAGGAAAGAGTCAAGAAACTGGCTGAAGAAGAAAGAAAAAGCAAGGTTGCCCTGGTCAAGATAGTTCATGAAGAGGCTCGGAAAATTGGGATAGATTCTAAGTCACAAGAAAGTGGACAAGTCGGCCTGAAATTCAAAGCTGCTCAGGATGCTGAGATGCTTGCTCTAAGAAAGAGAAGGGATGAAAAGGCTAGGAAAGCTGCTGAGCTAAGGAAAGAAAGGGTGGATCACTACAACTGGACGATGTCTACCAGAAGAGACCCTGAGCCTATCACTGATGTTAAGATCATTCCCAACTCTAAGCCAGTTGCAATGAATGTCTACAAGGGAGTGGACAAGAGGTACTTTGAAGTTCATGATCCTCTAAAGTTCACTGACTTTGGGATCACTGAATTGAATGAACTTGGTCCTATCATAGAGAAGAAGAGAAATTTGATTGTCAAAGACCTGATGAAATCTTTGAGCAGAAGATATAAAAGACTGAGGAAAGCGCCCACTGAGCTTGGAATACAATCTGGTCTCCCTGAATCTCAAGGCACTCAACCCCAATCATCCCATGGAAAGAGAAAGAGGATAGAATCTGAACCTGAAGCCAAAGTCCCTGGATTCGATTGCAACAGAGAACTTCCTAAAGGAGTAAGGTTTGTAAAAAAACTTAGTCATCGAGCAGCCTGAAAGAGGACTCTTCTTCATTGATGTCTATGGAAACCCTGCATTTCAGAGATGGAGCGACATTGACCTGGCTGGTGTTGCTACAATGGTAAGTTACTTGATGGTGGCATCTCAAATCAAGTCCCCTGAGAATATCAGGTTCTGCACTGACCTTAATGCAAAGATAAAAGACCATCCTGATAAAGAAACTCCCCTTGCTAAGAAGCCAAAGCTGGAAGCACTTGGTTACCACATGGATTGACATCACTGCAACAACATCTATCACTTTATCTTTTGTACTAGTAGTTAGGAACTTGTAATGACTATGAATAAACGATGTATTTTTGTTAGATCATTGTTCCTTATTATGCTCACTAGTACATTCAGTGTAAGAAGAAGCCTTTTGCTCACTTACAATGATCAAAACACTTAGGCTATTTGTATATCCAAATAGGGGGAGACTGTTGGGTTCAGTGAATACCCAAACCCCTTAATTCTAGGATTTGAATAGAAAATACCCTAAGTGTTTATAACCTTAAACACTAATAAGTCACTGAGCACATAGCCACTCAGTGAGTCATCTTTAGGACGCTCAGTACGAGACGTAGAAGAAAAGTCTCTCCGCTCAGTGAGGCGGAACTCAAGGGGTGAACACTGAGTCAAGAAGAAGATGATGGATTCGGTGAGTGATGACAATAACTCACTGAATCCCACAACTCCTTATCAACTATGATCACTGAAGACAAAGACTGAAGACCAAGACTGAAGACTAGAAGATTGAAGAATGGGCGGGACAAGGCGGGATACGTTTGAACTTATAAGGAGGAGTCCTTAAATGCAATAAGTCAAACTTTCCCTAAAAGACTAACAACCAGGATCAGTGTCATCACTGACAACCAAAAAGCTGCCTTGTCTGTTACCCAAAATAGGTTCTTGTAAACAGAGACAAAATGCATTAGTATTTTGTCTCTATAGCTTTTGTCAGTTTATCTTTTAGAATATAGTTAAATTCATACGTGTATAAATAGCCATAAGGTAGGAGTGGAAGTTAAGCTTGTGCATTAATTGTGAAAAACACACACAAGCAACTTTCACTCCTCCAAATACGACTATGTCCCTGAGATAGCTCAGTGGTTCCTGATACTTGTGCTTAGACTTAGCCTAACATTAGTGAGGAGTGCACACCCATACTTGTCATTCAATCTCAAGTGATATTTCGCAAGCACTTGGGTAATATATTCTTTTTGATTCGTTTTAATAAACAATATAAAGTTGAAAAATTCTTTTTGTTTTTATCTTGTTTAAACTGATTTTTCAATTGCTTTACTTCAGTCATGGATCACACTTAGTCTTAACTACTGTTTTTGCTATTTGTGATACGGGAACAACAGTAACTGATATATGCATTATACTTTTTTTAAGGGATTACGTTGTTATCATTTTGTTGGTTGATTATCATGTCACATAAAGATCCAATTCATGTGTTTAAAGAATTGTTCTTGTTAATGCTTCCGCTCTGTTATTGTTTATACTAATTGTTGGTTAATATGACTTAATTTTTAAATATATGCATGTGATTATAATCTAGTTCCATTACATTTTCCTTCTAGGGTTATCTTCTCGAGAGTGCGACACACATTCTTAACATATTTCCAAAAAAGAAGGTAAAGAAGACACCACATAACTAATGGCATGGGAAGGCTCCTAATATGTCTTATCTGAAAGTGTGGGGATGTGACGTTATTTGAGAGTTTCCCAATATAGTCGGGTTGGATTATTTTAGCATATAGCAATTGTAGTATCCTATTGCTTCCTTTTGTTTAGGACAAATTTGTCTCAAGTTAATAATGGAATCATTAAGACAACTCTGAAACACATCAAGATTGACGTCACCTCGACAAAGAGCAATTAAGTTAATGATAACGCTACACGCGTCGTTCGGGGTCAAGGAAACTTCCTTTTCTTCGAGCAAGTTTTATAACACCCTAGGCAGTGAACCTAATCGTTGTAGTGTAGTAATTAGGGTAAGCCACGGGTATTGATATCGTTCTCTAGGGGAATAGGAATGCTAGTGAGAAGTTACTACGCTAAGGTTGAGGTTGAGGAAGATTATTTTTGGAAAAGTAAAAGATTTTTTTGTATTTTTCTATTTTTTATTAGAAGGAGTTGGAGTTGGAATCGCATCATTGAAGAGTGATCGTAAGGATAAGGGGATCTCTTGCTATAGTTATGGGCACCGAATGGGATTAATGATGTGATGTTGCTAATCCAAGTGACGGATCCCACAATATTTTGAACGAGCTTCTTTTCCTTCAAAGGAACTGGGGCTTGCTGCGCACATCGCAATAGTAATTGAATTAACGAGAAACAGCTCCACTGCAGTTAGAACTACACAAAGTCTCAACAGAATTACTAAGGTAATAATTGAACTCTGTTTAAACAGGATTTGTTTTCCTTCGTTATCCTATGATGTTAACGATATACGATTTTATTAGGTTGGGCTGATATAACCCTTTGAGAGTTTATTGCAGTGTAGGGGTGTGAAAGTCTATTCTGT
>BPTQ01000005.1:351460008-351476503 GCA_019973895.1 Chrysanthemum seticuspe | reverse complement strand
CCAATTCTAGATCTGTCAATATGCATATATTTAATTAAGACTTCCACCTGTTATCATCTATGTACAAGGTGAACCACATGCATCGATTCATCGATTGCGTAAGTCAAAACTAAATATATACCACATAGCACATAATTGATTAAATTAATAATTATTGAGGTCTTCCCCAATTTAAGATCTATCATAATTTAATGTATATCACTTAAAACATGAAAGACATACAATAAAAAGCAGATCCATGATAAAACATGCAGATAATTATCATGGATATAAATTACACTTAACAATTAATGCAATTAAACAGAGTTACGCATATACACATAAAATTGCATGCATCTTAGGGTTTCTAATCCAATTAAAACAATAGTTTACAAAACCCTAATTAGGGCACCAAATAAAACGCCCCCCCTCAAAATTAGGGTTTAGGTTTTGCAAACCCTAGATCTAAGCATACAAATAATAACACATTCATGTTTATTTTGATTATGTGTTTCAGTAATTAATTACTTGTTATACAAGGCTCGTGATGCCACTGTTGAGTTTATGATATATAAAATACAATAAAACATAAAGACATCAAGAGTACACAGCGGAAGACATAAGATCATAACAAATAAATTAATTAACTGAAAGTATGCGTAACGTACCTCTTGCGAATATCAAATCCCTCGAGCAAAGCAAAACAACCCTCGAGCAAAGCAAACCAAAGAAGTACAATTGGTGTAAGAATAATGTCTTACAACCACGTTCTTGTACACACGTACTATTAGCGATTCGATGCGAATGCTAGTTCTTGATCACAATAGAATAACCAAACACCTTGTTATGCTCAAGGTCACTCGTAAATCCCTTACAATGGGGATTCACTCGTCGACAAAGAATAAGAGGGAAGAAAAGAAGAAGTTTGGCCTTCTAATGAAATCAAGTGTACCAAAGGATGAATACATGGGATGTATTTATAGCCTTATGGTAGATGTCATGTTTACTATGGTTTCCGATGTGGGATTCCATAGTTTCGGCCAAACACAAGCCCAAAAGAAGGTTCCTAAAACCGTCTCTTGGCTTGTTTACTTTTCTTCATATCCCGTTGACATTTAACGACCAATAGTCACTTTCGATAAGTGCTTATCGCTCGTTTAGTCGTTTATTGTGAATTTAATAATTAAACATAATATTTTATATTAATTATTTAAACATCGAGTCTCATACGTAAAGTGTGCAATCCCGTGGTCACGAGTTCGAATCCGGACATTTACGTACTTGTAAATATATACATTTTCCAACAGTCTTTGCATAACAACGATGGATGTCTATAATTGTTTACCTTGACTTTTCATAATAGCAGATAAATGAGAAGCTATTTTTCCTATATTAATGTTAAATTTTGGATTGACAATTCGAAATGCCCTTCTTATAGTTACTATTATGGATTAATGGTCTCAAGTTTGAATTAACAAACGCGATTTTCACAAACTTAGTTTTGATTTGTACATAACATTTTATGCTTTGTATAAGTGTTACGTACTACTTATTCTCCTTGTATCATGTTATGTGTAAATCTAAAGTAAATATGTGCAAATCTAAAGACTAAAATATATGTGTGTGCGGATCACCACACACTAAACCAAACAAGTTGGATGGCCGAGACCCCCTTAAATAACACATGACCGATAAAATTATAAAGTTATTCAAACTCAACTGCAAATATGTATAATTTATATATAATAACATGTATTAGTACACTACAACGATAATGGGTTATATTAATAACATGTCGTCGCTAAAGTATTTATTAAATAATTAATAAACGTATTTGATAAATTAAAATTAATAAAGGATCAAACTAAATAACTAATAAACACTTCTGACAACACAAGTCTAAATAAAAAAAAATGACAATTAAAAACTAAAAACGACATATATCATCGCTAAAAGTGACGTGCATCATTTCCGGATCGGTAAGGCCGTTGCCCACATTTTCCCAGATATTCCGCGACAAAATACCATTTTTTTTTTAAAAAACGTACTAATCCCATTAATTTGAAAGTTCAAAATTTAAATAAAACATTGGTAGTCGTCACAATAAAAATACGTATAAGTTCAACAAAGAAAATAGTTCAAAGTTCACAATACATCCCTGCTGACTTACATCTTCTCCATCCTTCATCATCTAGAATCTCAAGGGGATCGAGCTGTGGAGGCATGGTAATATTAATTTTCGCGGCTTGTAACTCATTGAAGAAATGAGTGAATCGAAAATTTTCGCCAGGACAATTTTATGCATCTGACTTCAGGTATACATTCTTTATTGGGATTGAGCGCTTGAATAACTTGATGCATGCCTGGTAAGTTGGGTGGGAAAATGAAAAAATAGCTCTACAAGAGAAGTGATATACGACTTTATTTATGGTCTATGTTGTGACAAAATCATTTTATTGATAAGCAAATGTTGAAGACTTTATGTAAGGGAGTTTAATTTCTCAAACAGATTTGCATCAAACAGAACTAAAAAAATAAATTATAACACATAAAGAATTATCTGATTATGTACTCATTATACTTCTATAAGAATTTTAACATCAAATTGACGAGCTCGTTTTAGGCCTTTTTTCTACTTTCGCACCAGGATCTGTACAAAGCACATAGTTTCACAGCTGATCACACATTCTTTATCATTTTGATCAAAGCTTATATTGGAACTGATTTGAAAACAAAAATAGAATACTCATTTACAAAGCAACCAAAGTTGTAGTCACAGTTAAAGTATTCTCCAAAAGGGACATTAATTTCTCAAGTAAAACAATTTTTGTGGAATAATATGACACCAACTAAAATTTCTAAGAATTGGGAAATAATTTATGAGAAAAGGGTAGCTCAAGTATAAATAGAGACATACGAACCATCACTTTATAGAAAAAAAACATGCAAAAGCAAGCAATGGCTTCTTCAAACTTCTTACTTTTATCTCTAGCTCTACTACTCATTGCTCTCTCATTTGTACCAGACTTTACTTCTGCTTCTTTGGAGGAAGCAAATGCTCTTCTAAAATGGAAAACAAGCCTTAAAATCCCAAACAACTCCCAAATTGTATCTTCTTGGACACCCGTTCCAACGAATACTAGTGCACCCGCTCCGTGCCCTTCTTGGTTTGGAATTGCTTGCAATGCTGATGGGAACATTAACAAGTTGAACCTCTCGACGTCTGAGTTAAAAGGTACGCTTCACCAGTTTCCATTCTCTATTCTAGGCAACCTTACCCATTTTGATCTTAGTGTAAACAGCTTCTTTGGTCCCATCCCACCAGAAATCGGACTCTTATCCAAACTTGTCTATCTTAAATTTTCAACCAATCAGTTTTCTGGTGTCATTCCACCTACCATTGGTGTACTAAGCCAGTTAACCGTTTTGCAACTTTTTGGAAACAATTTGACTGGTTCAATCCCTTCATCATTGGGTGATTTGAAGTCTCTAACTGATTTACGATTGAGTTACAATCAACTCAGCGGTTCAATTCCTTCATCGTTGGGTGACTTGAAGTCTTTGAATATCCTTTATTTGGGGGTAAATCAACTATCAGGGCCCATTCCTTTTGAATTAGGGAATTTGAAGTCTCTCACTGATTTAGAATTGGGCGAAAATCAACTCAATGGTTCAATTCCTTCATCGTTGGGTGATTTGGAGTCTTTGAAACTCCTTTATTTGTACGAAAACAAACTCTCTGGGCCCATTCCAATTGAATTCGGGAATTTGAAGTCACTCACTGGATTAGCTTTGTACGAAAATCAACTCAATGGTTCAATTCCTTCATCGTTGGGTGATTTGAAGTCTTTGAATATCCTTTATCTGCACACAAATCAACTCTCTGGACCCATTCCATTTGAATTAGGGAACATGAAGTCTCTAACTGAGTTAGATTTGAGCGAAAATCAACTCAGTGGTTCAATTCCCTCATCGTTGGGTGATTTGAAGTCTTTGAATATGCTTCATCTGTTCAAAAACCAACTCACTGGACCCATTCCATTTGAATTAGGGAATATGAAGTCTATAACTGATTTAGAATTGAGCCATAATCAACTCAATGGTTCAATTCCTTCATCGTTGGGTGATTTGAAGTCTTTGAATACCCTTTATCTGCACACAAATCAACTCTCTGGACCCATTCCAATTGAATTAGGGAATTTGAAGTCTCTCACCAGATTAGGTTTGAGCGAAAACCAACTCAATGGTTCAATTCCTTCATCGTTGGGTGATTTGAAGTCTTTGAATACCCTTTATCTGCACACAAATCAACTCTCTGGACCCATTCCAATTGAATTAGGGAATATGAAGTCTCTCATTGAATTAGATTTGAGCGAAAATCAACTCAATGGTTCAATTCCTTCATCGTTGGGTGATTTGAAGTCTTTGAATACCCTTTATCTGCACACAAATCAACTCTCTGGACCCATTCCAATTGAATTAGGGAATATGAAGTCTCTCACTGAATTATTATTGAGTCATAATCAACTCAATGGTTCAATTCCTTCTTGGTTGGGTGATTTAAAGTCTTTGAATATCCTTTATTTGTGGGCAAATCAACTCTCTGGACCCATTCCAACTGAATTAGGGAATATGAAGTCTCTCACTGAATTATTATTGAGTCATAATCAACTCAATGGTTCAATTCCTTCTTCATTGGGTGATTTAAAGTCTTTGAATATCCTTTTTTTGTGGGCAAATCAACTCTCTGGACCCATTCCAATTGAATTAGGGAATATGAAGTCTCTCACTCAATTATATTTGAGCAATAATCAACTATGTGGACCCATTCCAATTGAATTAGGGAATATGAAGTCTCTCACTGAATTATCTTTCAGCCGAAATCAACTCAGTGGTTCAATTCCTTCATCGTTAAAAAACCTGAGAAGCCTTCAGTTTCTGTCTATCAGCGACAACAAGTTATCTGGTCCTATACCACAGGGAATCGGAAGTCTACAATTGTTTAAGCTACTGCTGCAAGAAAATCAGTTGTCTGGCCAAATTCCAAAGGGGGTTGGGGAGCTGAAAAATTTGTTAAATTTAAATTTGAGCGATAACAACCTTTCAGGTGTTATACCTCAAGAGCTTGGATCACTGCATGGCCTCCTTACTCTTGACCTATCCAAAAATAGGTTAAACGGGTCATTACAAAGATATATTGGTGATTGGGTACAAATCAATCACATAAATCTAAGTAATAACAAGCTCAGCGGAAAGATTCCATCGGAGATCGGTAAATTAAGTCAACTCAATGTTCTTGATTTATCTTGGAATTCACTCACAAAAGAGATACCATCGGAAATGGGAAGTTTAAAAAGTCTGGTAATGATGAATCTTTCTCACAATAAGCTATCTGGTTCAATTCCTAATGGTTTCAGTAACTTGCCAGGAAGGATCGATATAGACTTGTCTTACAATGAGCTCACTGGTCCCATTCCCCCTTGTGCTGTCTTTCAAAATGTGTCTGGAGAAGTATTTCAAGGAAATGATGGTCTGTGTGGAAACGTTACAGGTTTGAAACTTTGTGAAAGTCAAAAGATAACGAAGAAAAACAATCATTTTCATCATAAGCTCATCCTTGTAACTACGGTCCCACTTTTAGCAGCTCTTTTACTTGGTTTATTCACGTGTGGCCTCATTGCTCATCGACGTAGAAAGGGAACTTCTCCACAGAGACCATCAGGCGAAGAAGGTGGGGGATTTTTCTCAATAACAAGTTTTGATGGACAGGCCACGTATGATGAAATCATCAAGGCAACAAATGATTTTGATGAAGCATATTGTATTGGGATGGGAGGATATGGTACTGTGTATAAAGCTAAGTTACAACCCAACAATATAGTAGCTGTCAAGAAACTTTATTCATCATCTGAGAGTGACGATCATATAGGGTACCTAAATGAGGTACGAGCACTAACGAACATAAAGCACAGAAACATAGTGAAACTCTATGGATACTGCTTCCATGCTCGCCACTCATTTTTAATATATGAATATCTTGAGAAGGGAAGTCTAAAATCGCTCTTAAGTAGCGATATCACAGCAAAGGAAATGGATTGGCTGAAAAGGGTAAAAATTGTTAGGGCTATAGCGGATGGTTTGGCTTATATGCACCATGATTGTACACCTCCTATCATTCATAGAGACATTTCTGGAGCTAATATTCTTCTCGATTCTGACTATGAGGCACATATCTCGGATTTTGGAACAGCGAAGCTTCTAAAGCTAGATTCATCCAATTGGACTGCGGTTGTAGGCACCTATGGCTATATTGCACCAGGTAACTACCATATATTTTAAAAGTTATATATATACTATATGTACTAATTCTCAAGTTTCAGATTTCTCTTAATCATGATCTGATATAACATTTTTTTATTCTCATATTTCCTTCCATGTAGAGCTTGCTTATACGATGGTGGCGACAGAGAAATGCGATGTGTATAGTTTTGGAGTTGTTGCACTAGAAGTGATTATGGGAAAGCATCCTGGAGAACTTATATCATCTCTACCAACATTGTCTACTGATGATCTATTGCTAGCCAATGTAGGAGATAGTCGGATTCCACCACCATCATCTCTAGTTGAGAAAGTAGCTCATTCAATTTTGAATGTCTCACGGGCATGTTTGAACTACAACCCGCAGGAAAGGCCAACAATGCGCCAAGTCACAGATTTATTGTCAGTTGATGATCGAGTTTGTATGATGTCTAGTCATAAGTCATAAAGTTTAAGATACTTTTTATGTTTTTTTTCTTCTCCTGAATTATCATGTAGATTGTTATTAAATAAGAAAATATTTTATATCAATGAAGATTGCTACCTTCCTATACTAGAAATATAGTTACGTGTATATCAGTTAAAAAATTACCAATTAATGGGAAATTTGTATATCAGTTAGAGTTAATTCTTACTCATATCAAGAAATATAGTAAACAGTGAGTGCACACAAAAGGTATTCAAAGACGTCAAATGACTCAACGATGGAAGTCTGTTAATTTGTCAAAAAAGATGGCATAAACCAGAGAAGAAAGTTAGCTAACGGAAATTTGTCAAAAAAGATGACCTAAGGTACAGTGTAACTAATGTGCTGTGGTTTTCAGATAGGGAAAAAGGTGAATAATGGGTGTCTCTAACTATTCATAGGGTATCTAATTTCTCCTTGTTGTGCTTAATTAGTGAAAACGATAGAGGTGGGAACATGGGCAGGACAATTGGGTTTAGTAACGGGTCAAAACGTTTAACTTCTTGGTACAGGTCCAATTGGTTTGCCAGAAAGACCTTTGGTCCAAAATTTCATTAAATCTTATTAGAAATAATCAGTGTGATAACAAATTAGTTATTCTTATCAACCAATGTTATTGAATAAATTGTACACAATGTGAAACCTTCAACCCCTTTTGACCCGTTTCCTTTAGCTAACTTTTTTTTATTTTACTCGTTTGACCCGTCAGAGATGAAACATATTCCACATTGACTCATTCATACCTAATTAATGGGTCAGAATTTCCACAAAGATTATATATAAATAGGATAAAAATTAGATATTACTAACAAATAAGCAAAACTACCTTACGTGACCCACTACTTTTCTACTCTAGGAAATGAAATCATGCATGCATGGGACAACACTAAAAACATGGTATAAACTTGCTAATTATTTTCTCCACAACCAGTAATGGTCATATGACCACTTCTTCAAGAATAAAAGAAATGGTAGTAGTTCGCGCGGTTCTGTCTTTTGGAGACCCGGAATGTATTGTTGGCCCAGTTTTACGGATCTTTAATCAAAATATACCAGTAATATGAAATAATCTCTATTTCCTATATATATGTCATGAATGATTCTTTACATGTTCTATTCTATTTATACAAAGTGAAAAGGTACATGTTGAACCGTTGTGTCGGTTAAAGGATATGGCATTTATAGTGTAACTGCTATATAACCGTTTATGTAACTGCTTCTTGTTACTTTCGTTGACTTTTGTTGACCGGGTCATAATGGGTGTTGACTTGGGTCGCTGGGTTGGGTAGATTGGGATTAACCCAATATTCTCCCCTTTAATCACAATCGCTGCGACGTAGGTCTTTAAGTCTTTTGTAGTCGTCTCCATTTTGCTTTCTTCTGCATTCTCTGCTGTTTCTGCATTCTCTGCGGTTACTACAATCTCTGCCGTTTTTGCATTCTCTGTGGTTTCTGCAATCTCTGCTGTTACTGCAATCTCTGCTGTTTCTGCACTCTCTGCTGTTTTTGCAATCTCTGCTGTTACTGCAATCTCTGCTGTTATTGCAATCACTGCGGTTTCTCATTGTATAATTTCTCTTCAGTTATAGCCGCCATAAGTAATGTTGGCTCTAAGTCTTCTTCAATAAAATTTGAATGTTCTCTGACTTGATTCTTGCGTTTATTTTGACATTCATATGCGTAATGTCAAGTTTGTGACATCGGTAGCATGTGACTTGAGATTTGTCTCTTGTATCTTCTTCAAAAGACTCTCGTTCTTCCCTTTTAGATTGATAATTGTTCTTGTCTTGTTCTCGGCCTTGAGACTGGTTAAATCTTCCCTGACCATATTCTCTAAAAGGTTTTCCTTGTCCTTTATGTCGTGTGAACATCAAAGTCTCTTGATTGTTTACTTGTTTATCCTTCTTAAACTTAATCCTTTCTTCATAGGTTTTAAGTCTACCAATTGCTTCTTCCATAGTCATTTCGCTTAGGTCAGAATATTGTTCTATAGATGCGACTATTTGCAGATACCTTTCGGGTACAACATTTAGTAGTTTCCGTACTAAGGTTTCATCTTCTATGGTGTGTCCTAGACTAGCGGCTTTGTTTACGAGAGTTGTGAGTTTTGTGGTGAAGGTGTCGATTGTCTCGTCTTCCTTCATTTGTAACATCTCAAAATCAGATTTGAGTATTTGTAGTCTTGCTTGTTGAACTCTGTCTTCGCCAACGTGTCTAGTTTTCAAAGCATTCCAAATGTCCTTCGCGGTTTTGTGCTTTGTTATTTGAAGTAATTGTTCCTCGGGTAAGGCTTGATAAAGGAAAGCAATAGCGGTTTTCTCTTTTGTCTTATTGGGTTGAGTCGATTCAGTCGGCTCTATTGTTTCCCATAAACCACTCGCTTCGAGAATGA
Source organism: Chrysanthemum seticuspe (assembly GCA_019973895.1). Classification (NCBI taxonomy): domain Eukaryota; kingdom Viridiplantae; phylum Streptophyta; class Magnoliopsida; order Asterales; family Asteraceae; genus Chrysanthemum; species Chrysanthemum seticuspe. Next base: position 351,467,348 of record BPTQ01000005.1, on the reverse strand, counting down.
TTTCTATTCGAATTGCCCATAATGAGTAATTCGCGGGCTTTAGGATTGGGCATTGAAATTTGTGTGTACTATTTGTAAAATTAGTACTAGGTTCCTTGTTGCCACTTCCTTTCGTCATATCTTAAATATATTGATAATAAAAAAAATATCTCCAGAAATCTAACACGAGGTGTGTTGAAAAAAATGTTTTATTTTTTTCTTATAGGCTATAAAACTTTATAAGACTAAAATTTTCAATCCAAAAACTATCCTCGGAGATTATATATATTTAAAAATGAATAGCGTAAGGTTAATTTCTCCGTAAATGTTATTTTTAATTATAATAAGCAGCGTTAAAACACTAGGTTATTATATTTTCTAAACTTCGAAAAAATACTAACTTTAAAATTAAGAAGTATCTTATCTAAAGTAAAAACTATACAATATATTAATTGAAAACTAATATACTATATATATCAAAAGCAAAGTGAAGGGTGGTATTTGCGAAGAACCTGGGGGTTATTAAACCCATAGCCTTAAAAATAAAAAGTCGTGTTGTAGCCCTAAATACTTAGCGCCTCTTTTCTTTTCTTATCTCTTCTTCTGAGAAAAAAATGTGTCTCTAGTGAGAGACTGAAGAATACTTTCGTTTCTTATTTCTTCTGGGTTGAAACGTTTTTCTTCTCCTCTCCTTGATGGTCAATCACTGGCCTTCCTTTCTCCTTTGGTTTGATGTGTTCTTCGCGAGCACAAATTGATCCCACAAAATGAAACTAGGGTTTCAATGAATTGGGGTTTTCAATATCCGTGAGAGATTAAACGATTGGAGATGGGATAGAGTCGATTGGTGACTCAAATAAAGTTCTGGGCTTGATTTTGATTCGGAACAGGTGTGTTTGTTCTAATTTGAATCTTTAATTCTGCCCTAAATTGATGACTTCGTTTTGGTTTTTGTTTGAATCAATATATAAACGATTTTAATTCGTTTCTGATCCTTTGTGGATAAAAAACAGTTTCGATGAAAAGAAAAAAAATACGAATGAAAGATTTTGTTGTCGGGTATGAGCAGTCACTTATGTGATTGTTCCCTTGGTGCGACAAAAATATATGGAACACAAAAGATGATATCTTTTGATTTTGTGTTCGGACAATTTTGCAGAAATTTTTTTTTCTCGAAACTGTTTTAGGGTTCTTATTGATTCTGAAACTTAAAACGAAAAGGTATATGATGAATCAGGCTCTGATACCAATTGTTGGCCCAGGTTTACGGATCTTTAATCAAAATATACCAGTAATATGAAATAATCTCTATTTTCTATAAATATGTCATGAATGATTCTTTACATGTTCTATTCTATTTATACAAAGTGAAAAGGTACACGTTGAACTGTTGTGTCGGTTAAAGGATATGGCAGTTATAGTGTAACTGCTATATAACCGTTTATGTAACTGCTTCTTGTTGACTTTCGTTGAGGTTGACTTTCGTTGACTTTTGTTGACCGGGTCATAATGGGTGTTGACTTGGGTCGCTGGGTTGGGTAGATTGGGATTAACCCAATATGTATCACACACTAATACAAAACTGAAAAATAAAAATCCAACCTACGAATTGATCTAGAAAAGCTTGTTACACATTCACCATGATCGAGCATTCAAACGCACACACAAACAAATAAAAATCTGAATACTTTTCAAACAAACATAGAAGAAGATTGATCTGATAAATATACGAAATCGTAAGGGCACATTATTGTGCTTAAACAAACACTACCTAAACCGTTGAATTCGTTTTGTCTTTGTTTAAGAGGGCAACGTTTTATAACCCGGATTAAACCGGGAACATGGCCGGATATGGCTGTTATTTGCTTGTTTATGAACTGCGGTTCTTTTGTTGACCCGGTCGACTTATTTTGCTAAATCCAGCTGGGTCATACCTTTCGTGTTTTTAAAGTCTTGGACCTGTAGTCTTGTTGGAAAGTATGTGTTTGTTATTGAATTTCTATCGTTTAAGAGCTGTTTGGAGCTTTTTAGGAGTGTTTGGGTATGTTTAGGGGTGCTTGGGCATGTTTATGGGTGTTTTTAGAGCTGATTAAGGGTTGTTTGGTTAGATTTCAAAACTTTTTGTATCCGTAGGAATTGAATAAAACTTCAACCCCAAAGAACCTTCCAAACAAACAGGGCGTGTTTTTCCCTACAAAAACATAAAGATCCACCTTATGACCACAATACCTGGTCCATTTTTTCTTAATATAATAAAAGATCTTATATATTATTATACCAACTAAGTATAACTCAACTTCACTAAACACGTTCAAAAAAAAAACTTCGGGGAAAAAATTAATTAATGACATAGACTTAGCAGCATCAATGGTTGCTAATTTATTGCTAAAATAACCCATTACGAAACAACTCTTAAGCGACATTAAGCAGCTTCTTTATATCCTTCTCGATGTTGAGTGGACCGGTAGTGGGTGCATATCAAGCAACAAAACAAGCATGTAAACATCAACTGGTAACACACGATGGAGAGATAAGGATATTCATGCTCCGGACCGCCGGCCGAAGCTGACGGCAGAAAATAGAGTGGCGGCTCTAATACCATGTAAGTAGGGAAATAGTATGGGAATCGGTCTCATTCATTCACATATACGGTACATAAATACAAGACATCAGAGTATTCTAGATGTGGGCTTTGAGCCCGATAAAAATACATGGACAAATATTATGGGCTAACACAAACGTCTCCTAGCCTCAACAGGCCTGAACTTGAGGTTATCCTATACGAATTTCCATCTAGCCCAAGACCCCGAAAACCCGCTCTCCACCTCAAGTGGAGATTCATAGCTTGGATAGGTGGAATGTAACGGGCCTGTCTCTGGGCCGTGGGCTAAGTTAGTATTGGATCGCGGATCAGAGTCCAAGGAAGTCAAATCCTCTTGGCTACAAGTCCTTGAGCCCAGGTCTCATGTTTCTTTGCACTCATTGCAGACCAATTCAAGGCCTGAACCAGCTCTCCCATAAAGGGTCGGTGTGATACTTCGGGCTGCACACATATTGATGCAACTGCTGCAACTTTAGTTGTATTGTCAAAGGGAACTTCAGGGGATAGTGATGGATCAATAAGTAAGTTTAAACCTTCTGGTTTTGGGAGGAGGGGACGGGCCCATGCGACTAATTTTTCTTGGCCCGATGGTATTGACCTGTCAATGGGTTCTCTTCCTGTTAGGAGCTCAAGCAGTACCACCCCGTAGCTATATACATCACTCTTTACAATAAGATGGTCTGTCATTGCATACTCGGAAGCCACATATGTGAAATCAAATGAAAAGAAGTTTAAGAAAGTTTGGAACCAAGACATATAATTTGACTTTTGTGCTGAGACAAATCTCATTTGACTTTAAACTTGACCTGTAATGTTCTCATCTAACAGACAAAAAAAGTGTACTCGAAACTGCCCATGATACGTGTCGAAATATATTGGTTTTCTTCATCTAAAGCGGATCGAGCCAAACCAAAATAAGAAACTTTAGGAGTAAAGTCATGTTCTAGCAGAATGTTGCTAGACCTGATGTTGGGCTAGAATGTTCATGTAAGTACGCAAACCCCGAGCCACACCCAAAGCTATCTCCAAGTGTGCCCCCCAATCCGTGGTGTGACCATAGTCACATGGAACGGGGATCGCGGATTGGGATCGTGGTTCGCCAGGCACCTAAAATACGGTTCGATGGGGGGTAGGTTTATTTGGGATCGCTTCGGTACGAAGTACCAAGTAATGTGGTACGATGTACCCAATGTAGCCAATAATCAACATATTAGTATAAATTTGAAATCCAACATTCATAATATAATACTTATCATCTTCTCATAAATTCATTCAAAGAAGCATAATAAAAAAGTTTTATCAGTAACATAACTTAAAAAAGCATAATCAAGATCCAAAAGACAATAAAATAATGAAAACTAGATTTTAATCAAGCATCATCCATCCTTGTTTTACCAAACACCATTCTTACAACTTTGTGCTAATGACAGGGAGTGAAATTTGTATTGACTGAGAATGATATGAACTTTATAAATGGAAGTAAATATTTGAAATTTTGATTTTTTTTGGTGCAAGAGGTAAACTTTTATATTAAACAATCAACCAATGTACAAATAAGAAATCAATCACTGCTTTAGGACATGCCCCAAAACAGAGAATATCACATAACTACGTACATCCGACATCAGATACTATACAATCAGAACTCTGACAAAAAAGAAAAACAGACCAGAAACATGGAATCTTCAACATTACTTCTCAAATCAATACCACCTGAAATACCTCATAAATGCACCATACCATCTAGCTACATTTCCCCAACTCCCTTCTACCAAGACCATTCAACCAGCCACCCACAATGATCAAGGCAGAAAGGGAGAGAGGCATCACTAGGAACCCATTTCCCTTCCAGACAAGGGCTATGCCAAGTAGTCTACATTTCCATCTCTAAAATGGCTTCAACTACTTGGGAACGCACACCTTGAAAGAAGCCAACCATTTCCTACTTTAGTGGTGTATTGGAAGGACCAAGAAGGATCATCTTTCACTCCTCTCTATTACTTCCATCATACACCACCCACCCAAACCATTTACCCTTCACAATAAGAGACCCTTCTTTATGGTACATCCTTACTGATTAGACCTCCTATTTCACCAAAAAATGCATATTCAGTTCCCTCCCAAGGCCAAACTGAAACATAACATAGAAGGTTACTATAGGTACAGTCATACCAGATAGGATTCCAAGGTACAAGGTGCCTCTTCATTGTAATGGTCTACACAATATTGAATCAAACATCATCCTGATGACAAATTGATGTTGATATACAAATAGACAAACACCCCTTAACATCACTAAGAAACCTTCAATTCACTTACAAACCTTCAATTCACTTAGAACCACTTCAGACTATAATGAACATATTATCTAAACACCCCTACCAGATACTAGGCCAGAGACCCCCCAAGTATTTTCCATCATCTTTACAGCTGCACTATTCTTGACTGTCAACCCAAAAATCCTATTTCTCACATTATCCACAATATTCTTGAAAACATCATCACTACTTTTACTCACATCCCTGAAAATTCTACCATTTCTTTCCTTCCAAATATAATATACACTAGCAGAAAGGTCAATCTTTTAACCACACTAACAATATTATTGCCATTACCCTCATTGACCATATTTTGCATAATATCTTGAAAAGTTCTGCTCTGCCCTCTCTTATCAGTCAATATAATGATTTTACTCCACACTTCATCAGAGAATGGACACTGAAAGAATCAGTGTTGTAAATCTTCAAAGTTATTACAGCATAGACAACATCTATTAGCACCATATATCCCCCATTTCATTAGCTTATCTTGAGTAGACAACCTGTTATGAATTGCTAACCAGAGAATGAATGTGTGTTTAGGGATGCACTGGGAGTACCAAACTACTTTCCACCATTCAACACTTGGATTTTGGTTATTCAAATGTATTCAGAGAAGTCAATTTCTTTGCCATTGTTTGTTCTCTATACGATTCTATCCTCAGTATCATCATTTAAAGTTGGCACATTCAATGTAGTGATCATAGGAAATTTCTCATACCATTCATCTGGCCATTGCCAACTTCCATTAGATATCATATTGCTAACTTTTAGATCACCTTGCAACCTAGCATCATAAATGTCCCTATTGGTCACCATCTGAAATAAAGGGCCTATATTACTCCAATTATCATATCATAAGGAAATACTTTGACCATTACCAATCTTAGATACCACATTCCTTCTAATAAGATCTTTTATGCTTAGAAGATTTCTCCATCCCCAACTATCACTTTTCTCACCTTCAATATTTCAAATGCTTTTATTCTTCAATTTGACTGTATGAACCCATTTGACCCATAAAGTATCCTTTTTGACAGCAATATTCCATACATGCCTGGCTAACATAGCTTGATTCCAAATTTTGAGATCCTTCAACCCCAAACCACCTTGATGTTTTGGCCTACAGATTGTGTCCCAGGCAACTTTAGCTTTACCTTTATTAGCTTCACCTTGATTCCAAAGAAAACATTTCAAAAGCTTGTTGATTTCTTTGATGATGGTTGAAGGAATGAGAAATACAGATGCCCAATATACATGAATTGATTCAAGAACAACTGAAATAAGTTGCAATCTCCCTGCATATGATAGACATTTGTGCTTCCAACTCTTGACTCTGTCCCTTATTTTATCCAACAAACATCAACACTCCTTAGTACTTAGTCTTTTAGTTATCAAAGGTACTCCTAGATACTTAACTGGAAGTTTTCCAACAGCAAAAGGAAGAACATCACTAATAGCAACCTTTTCATCTTCATTCATGCTCCAAAAACTGCAGTACTTTTTGAGTGATTAGGAACCAGAGAAATTACTGAACTTCTCAAGAGCATTCTTAATGACCTTCACTGATGTAGTATCTCCATGACACATAACTAACATGAGAGAGCTTAATTTCTTTACATCCAAAGTGGTATTGTGTTAGGAATTAGAAATTCCCGGTATTAAAGAGTCGGTCACCTCAAGTATATGTAATCGTTAGAAAGCTCGTAGTCGTAGTTCTTTTAAGTTAAGTAGTATTTCAGTTAAGTAACACCGTGGAGGACGGACGGGTCTTTACCCACTGTATGCCTGATCCACAGCCCATAGTGTGGCGAGTTATGTAAGACTATAAATACTCTCTACCTTCCAAGGTAGAGAGTTGGAGCTCATAATAATATCTTTCACTTTCTCTCACTAAGTTCCCTAAACCTCTAACTTTCTCTCTCTAGAATTCCATCTTATTCGCCACCTTGTGTTATGGTTTGATGTGTATGTGAAAAGTTATATCTTACAATTGGTATCAAGAGCCATGGTTAGATCATATCTTGCACATCTTTGGATTTATAGTGGTTTTTAGGTGGTTTTTGAGTTTGAAAAAGTTTAGTGGTTTTTGCATCATTTGGTTGATTTCTTGTGTTAAAGTTTGAATTTTGTTGGTACTTTTATGTTTAGAATCATCAAAAGTGTTTAGGTTTTCATTTGGTAAGCTTAAATCATCTTGGTTGGGTTGTTTTTGGATTGAAAAGTGAAGGTTATTTGGTTTTTCAAGCTAGCGACTTAGCTCTCGGACTTGTTTTCTTGGTAGCGACTTACAGTTATAAAAGCTAGCGAGTTAGAGCTAGCGAGTTAAAGTACAAGTAGTGGAATCTCCACTACGGTTAGCGACTTGTGGTAGCGACTTAGTCTGTAGCGAGTTGCTCTTTAGCGACTTGCATATCTAGCGACTTGTGTAGCGAATTACC
>BPTQ01000005.1:351376081-351449233 GCA_019973895.1 Chrysanthemum seticuspe | reverse complement strand
AACCAAAAGTACTATTCTACCATGTCACCTATTACCTTACACAATGATGTCGTTGAAAGAGAGAGTTACATTTACCATTATCTCAACCAAAGAAGTTTCCCCCATCTCCCGAATCCGTTCCTCTGGGGTATAGAGGAATGGAAAAGTGGAATTAGTACCTTAAAAAGTGAAATTGAGAGGTATCCCTTTAACGAGACCTCGGATCAAAGGTTATACATTCTATATTGAAAAGTGTATGTGTAGTTTGGTATTGTGTTCCACCGCTTATTCTACCTTAAGATCTCTCTCTTTCAATCTCCAAATCCCTTGAATCACTCTCTTTCACTTTCTATAATAATACTCGAGGTTGAGAGATGGAACCTTCCATCTCTCATAAATATCAGAATGTATTGAGCGGTGTGATACCCGACACCTAGTCCGTATGTCACCCATTTCTGGGCAGGCAGGAGGTGCCACAATGAATTGACTTTATGATGAATTGAATTTTCTTGATGCTGATGCTCGAAAGATTGCTAATGTATATGAACTCCACTGGCTGAGAAATTATGGCCCTTAAAGATTAAGGATTGTTAGAGGGGGATTCCCTCCAGTGGAGTTAATACATGGTTTTAATGTAACTTATGTTTATCTATATTGTAAATTGTTAACTAGAACGTAAGAACTACATCAGGAAACTGATCCACAGCCCATAGTGTGGCGAGTTATGTAAGACTATAAATACTCTCTACCTTCCAAGGTAGAGAGTTGGAGCTCATAATAATATCTTTCACTTTCTCTCACTAAGTTCCCTAAACCTCTAACTTTCTCTCTCTAGAATTCCATCTTATTCGCCACCTTGTGTTATGGTTTGATGTGTATGTGAAAAGTTATATCTTACATATTGGAAACTAGGCTCCAGAGCAATTTCCCTATGGAGAGTTAAAGTGAAAAATTCCATGATTAAGGTGAAAAGGTAAGGAGATATGGGGTCTCCTTGCCTAAGCCCTCTACCCCCTTTGAAGAAACCAACTCTATTACCATTTACATTGAGAGAGAAAGTTGCTGTAGTAACACATTCCATTATCCACTGTACCATCTTATCATGAAAACCAAATCCTTCAAGAACCTTCTTCAAAAAGACCCAATTAACTGTGTCATATGCTTTCTGGATGTCAATCTTAAATGCTGCTCTTTTTGGACCACCTTTTCTGTTATACCCCTTCATGATTTCCTGAGTAAGCATGATATTATCTTGGATATGTCTACCAGGAATGAAAGCACTTTGATTATGACTGACAAGGCATCAAAGAACAGGTTTAATTCTGTTAGTAAGAACCTTACTGATACACTTATAAAGGACATTACAACAAGCAATAGGTCTGAATTCAGTAACCTTGCTTGGTGTTTGAAATTTTGGAATCAAGGAAATTAGAGTAGCATTTACTTCTTTAAGTATCCTCCCCGTACAAAAGAATTCCTTCATTGCTTCACATATATCATTGCCAATAATATTCCAAGCTTTTTTGAAGAAAGCAGAGGTAAAACCATCAGGACCAGGTGCTTTAGTATCATCAATATCAAACATAGCATTCTTAATCTCTTCATTAGTCACTTCACCAACCATACTACTAGCCACTTCAACACTAATTCTCTTATGAAATAAAGTATCACTGGCTTCAATATCATGAACAGGAGGGCTTGAACCAAGGAAATTTTCAAAGTGTTTAAAAAATAATTGAGGAATTTGTTCTCCCTCATGTCTTCTTCCAGAGGCATCAATTAGAAAATGAACTTTATTTCTATTATTTCTCCCCTTAAGTACTCAATGAAAAAACTTGCTGTTTCTATCTCCCTCATTCAACCATTTAATACTAGCTTGCTGATACAAGAAGTTCTCTTCATCAGTTTCTGCTTCAAAAAATTCTTCAATAAGTTTAGCCTCCTTTATTCTGAGATTATGATTATGAGGATTACAATCAATAGCCATTTGGACATCCTTCAATTGATTTCTTAGACTTTCAACTCTCTTGAATAAGTTGCCTTTGCTCCATCCTAGTCTGTTTAAAGGGGACTTCAGACTTTTCAATTTCTTCACAACTTGGTACATAAGGAATCCTTGCACTTCTTGGCTCCATTTGTCCTTAACAATAGGAATAAATTCCTGCTTATTAGTAAGATAATTGGAGAATCTAAATGGCTTAATTCTTTTTTTGACACCAGTAGGAATACACAAAACAGATGGGGTATGGTCAGAAATTATATATGGAAGAAACTGAGCATGAGCTTGAGAGTATTGCTTGATAAATTCTTCATTGGTCATCACCCTATCCAACTTTTTTAGAATTCCAGTCATAATTCCAGCGTTAGCTCTTTGTAAGTTCTTTGTCCATGTAAACTGCAGACCTGATTTACATACATCTTCCACTTCAATTTTGTTAAGACATTCTTTAAACTCCACCATATCAGCAGTCATATAGGATACTCCACATGAATGCTCTTCAGGTTTCAAAATGACATTCATATCTCCAGATATACACCAAGGGTTACCATTAACATATCTCCCATTGTTAATCAACTCTCTCCATAGCTTTCTTCATTCAATTCCTTCATTAGCAGCATACACAAAGGACTAAAAACATTTGACCTTATAGCTAGGAGAACTGATAACACAGAAAATGGATTGACTGGTTTTATGAAGAATCTTCACTTGAGTATCCTTGTCATCCCACCCAATAATAACTCTACACCCTTTATTGTTGGAATTATATAACATGACTAATCATAAATATAAACAATAAACATCAAAGTAAGTGCGGAAGCGTAAAGGAACATATAATGAATAATTAATTAACTAAAGAATAAAGTATGCGTACCTTTCTTGATTCTAGCCGAACAAGAATCAAATCCACAAACTAGCAATTAGGATGAACCCTAATTAGGGTTTATAGAATTATAAGAATTACCCCTTACCGTTTTGTAATTCAATCCAAGATAATAACAATAGTGTGTTATTACTATGTTCTTGTACACACGTACTAAACCGAATTAAAGTAATGCTAGTTTTTATCAAACTAATAACTTGATGTGGAAAAGGTTTGAAGATCGATACCCTAAAGGGATGTACGATCGGTTTAAGAACAAAACACACACAAAACAATTTTAGGGTTTAAGCAATGTGCACAAGAGATGGAAAAACAAGACCCCTAGCCTTGTATATATACCCAACTAAACTTGGTGAACAAGTTGATGTTGTTTCCTTTTCTCTTTGGGCCGATCAGTTCATGGCATCCCATAGGGATTCCGGAACCTTCCCAATCTTTGCAATTAAGTCCTTTTCCAAATACCTTTAACGCCCGTTAGTCCATTACATTAATTACTTAACGTTCGTTAGTTATTTCGTTTAATAAATAAATAAATACAACATTTATATTTAATTATTAACTTTAAATTCTCATACGTAAAGTGTGCAATCCCATAGTCTCGAGTTCGATCCTAACTCACGTCTACTAATTTATATCCATAAAACCAACAGCTCCCACTTGGATATATCTTAATAGAGTGATCACATTCGGTTAGCGTCTAGCAACACTTCGATGCCTCTAGTACAACTCGAGCAAGGCTCCTGGAAAACCTTTTAATGATTTCTCATTATTATTATCCTTTTGTTTCTAATACCATGTTAAATAAAGATATGGAATTAAGTCATTCTTTATTCAACCATTGTGTTTCTCGTTATTAGTGATTGAGCAAGATTACCAAATCTTCTGAACATATTCAGGGGAGAACTTTGGGCATGGCCATGCAAACATCTTGTCAACCCTACGAGGGGCCCAGCAGTATTAAACTCCAAAATAAATTTGAAGGAACAAATTCTATCTTGACTACGAGAATAACCCATGAACTTTGCAACACTTCAGGAAACAACCCTTATGACTACCAGTTACGTATAGCGTTAAGTTATTCCACAGAAGTGCACTACATTCATGACACTTATCTGGTATCTCAAGTCTGAGGATAACTATTCATAATTTACTTATAACAATATCCACAAAGTAATTATGTAGTTGGGATAAGTCCTATATTCAATTCATTGAATATGATCTGAAATTGGTATGCATTCTCATCAATATACTTTCAAGTATATTCTACCATATCTCTCAGATTTGTCTTAGTTTAATGATACTCCCATATCATTAATTGACAACGGACGATTTAGAATAAATTAATTTTATTCACGGATTAAACATGCAAATATAGGATACAATATATTATAAAATCAAACATACCAAGTATTTGATTTATTATAACAATTGTTTAACATCCCTTATCCAAATACCAAATAGATCAATGCATGAAAATTCCAGTTGAAGTAATGACAATCATACTTGTTGACTAGACATAAATCAACCAACTTGATCTATCGTAATTTTGAGAATACTTATTTCAAGAATTCAATTAGTGAAGTCCTTGTATGTGTGCATTCACCAATCCACATAATAATTCATAAAGTGTGTAACATCCTCTATCACAAATTTATGACAATTTAAACTTTCAAACATTTTAAAGTTTAAAGTTTTCTTATTCTTTTAATGTATAATGCAACTGTGCTTTTAGATAAGCACCACTAGTTCACATGGCCATTAACAAGGATGAAATCCTACCATGACTAGTATTGAGTGTCATCTCAATTAAACCAGCATCATTGTATGCAAACAACAATATGCTCATTAAAACTCCCTAAACTTTAATATCTTATTGTGTAATGTTTGATGCTTTCCTAACTTTCAAGTTTAAAGCTGATGACAATTTTCACAACATTTGACATATTGTTCATCCATAGAATTTAGGAGCAATTCCAGGCTGAGGATGTAATTCTTTTAGAATATTCATTACACAAGTTATCTAATAACTTTTAGTTAGATATCAATGTTTTCAAATCATCTATCATTCAAGAATGATACAAGAATTTGAATACACAACATGATGTACATGATGAATCTACAGTTCAAACTTAGACTTCATTCACGTTCTATCTTGTCAAAAGATATTTATCCATATATCATGTTTTATTAGAATCATTTATTTTACTGCACATGTTTATTAACAATAAACATATATTCCAAGATTGTATGTTTTAATTCTTAAATCTTATAAGTGAAGTTTGATTCCAATCTAAGACTTAACATTTAGCTTTCAAGGAATGTTACTTCTCATATGTTATACAACATATAAGATTTAAAACCTTAACATAATACTCCCTTTCAGGAATACTTAAAATTTATCTTATTTTAATTATAAATCGAAAATGGATTTAATAATTTAATATAAGAATAATTTCATAGATGCATGCATTTATCCATTCATGAATTATTGCACTTCGTACACTTTCAAAGATTATATGAATTCAAAAAACCTTTCAATTACTTACCGTCCTCGCTTAAGTAATTTCTCAAGAAAGAGTTTTGATATTCCATTGTCATATTTCATATTAATGAAAACAAGTATGACAATTATCATCTTTATATATTTAATGTGTCTAGAAAAGAATATTCAATCACAATTAATTGCTTAAGTATGATTAATAATCTTGTCATAATACATGCATTAAATATGTGTAGAATATTGTCCATATGATTTCTACATAGAAATTCAAACCACTAGGGTTTTTCATCTCTTTGAAGAAACTCATTTCCATTCTCTAGTCTAACTATTAAGATAAACCAAATTTCCAAAATTGATTATCTTTATGGACAGCATCTTTAACATTCATAGTATGAGTAATTTTCCCAATTCAATATTTGGTAACCCATCATAATGATTATCAGGTTTACTATAATCCTGTAACTCATATTTCTCAGCATATAAGTCAAATATCTGAGATATCCTTGCAGATCTATGAATGAAAATTCCATCATCATGAGGTCTATCATTTACATGTCTAACCTCATCATGATATTTACTAGTGTGTTTTAGAAGATTATGTATCTTGTAATTTTATCTTTCAAGATAAAAAACTCCCACTTGCCTTTTGTAATATATAGACTATCTATATATACTTAGCAATTAGAGCAAAACTACATTGTTCTCTTTTTGGGACATTACAAATACACATTGATAATTCCTGATTTTACTTTGTTAATAACCTATTCATTAATAGTTTAACAAATTCAGAATATTCAATTTTAAAACTTAATGTGATTCACCACATTCCATAATGAAATGGTGTTTTAACAATCTTCTAGATTGGAGTCATATTGAGTATATTCAATCCATACTCAATTTTCTAACCTTGTTACTTTTTAAGAAAGAAGTTATGGTTATCTTGAATCAAACAAATCAAATAGAGTCTGATTCTCCTAACTGAAAATACCATCAACTTGTGGTATTCATTAGAATTAATATTGTAAGACAATCTAACAATATTTAAGATAAACATATTCCTTTTGGCTTACCTATTTACCAACTAAGTCAACTTAATGGTATAATAGACTTTCCAAGCCAATTACATGCTTTATAACACAAGTACCTTTTAACCAAGTCACTTCATATCCATGTTTCAACAAGAACATAAACTGTTATAATCCCATTATACGTTGTTAGGAATTAGAAATTCCCGGTATTAAAGAGTCGGTCACCTCAAGTATATGTAATCGTTAGAAAGCTCGTAGTCGTAGTTCTTTTAAGTTAAGTAGTAATTTAGTTAAGTAACACCGTGGAGGACGGACGGGTCTTTACCCACTGTATACCTGATCCACAGCCCGAAGTGTGGCGAATTATGTAAGACTATAAATACTCTCTACCTTCCAAGGTAGAGAGTTGGAGCTCATAATAATATTTTTCACTTTCTCTCACTAAGTTCCCTAAACCTCTAACTTTCTCTCTCTAGAATTCCATCTTATTCGCCACCTTGTGTTATGGTTTGATGTGTATGTGAAAAGTTATATCTTACATACGTTATAAATCATTGATCAACTCAATGACTTCTTGTATATGTCTTAATTAAAAAACATAACAAGTTAACGTCTTACTTTATTATAAGTCTTAAAAGACTTTATGTTTATGTCTTTACAATGAATCATAAACATGTTTAACTAAAGTAATTATAAACACAACTCTTGGTTTCAATAGTAATTTCAAGTTAATTTATTTTACTTCACAATAATGCAGGACTACATTATTTTTCATTTATGTCATTCCAAAATACATAAATAAACAAATTTGAAGTGGTATTAGATTACTTCATTTATGTCATTCTAATAATACATAAAAATCTAATTTGAAGTAGTCTTATATATCATTTTGACACATGTTCTAAATACTTGTCTAATTTAGAAACTGTAAATATGTCCATGCAAGATCTCACTTTACATAGAGATTTACTTTGTTGTTGCAATCTCGCCAAGTTCTCACATGACGTAAATTGTAACACCAAGTGTTTCTTGAATTAGATATGTACAAGTTATATTAGAACGTTAGTCTCTTACCTTGCAGTCAAGAGAATCCGTTAAATCATATACTTATATGTTGTACCTTGCACACAATATAGATTTCTCCCACTTGTGCATGGAACAACATCATGTAGCAGATAAACAACACGACATATGTTTGATTATGTGACTAATATGATTGTGTCATTGATATTAGCATAACTAGTAGATGTAGAACCACTTCATTGTCTAATAAGGAAACGTACATGACTATCCTTGAAAACATAAGTGTCTACAAGTGGAAAGTAATTATCGTAAGACATTCTAGAGATAATCTGAGTTACTACCAAGATGACAAAGCTTGTAACTCCCACTGAATAAGAGAACATTACATTAATTCCTTATTCAGTAATAAGAACAACATACTCCCACTGGATTTGACAACATTGTAAGTGTTTCATTAACCAGTAAAAGAAAATAGTTTTCTATTTACTTCCCTACACCTTTAAAAAAGTCCATACATAACAATTACTTATGTACTTAAAGAGTGTATTCTACTATGTAGATGATGAACTATCCATCAATGCTATTAACTTGAAAAATTGGGCATGCAATTTCTTTCTTAATAGTTCTACTATTCCAACAATTGTAAGTAGTACTTTTAAATGGTCAAAGCACAACAACTAGATAAAATATGCTAGTTTGTCTTTTACCAATTATACAGTAATTAGTCTAGCTTCTAATTTAATAACTCAGAAATATGCAATTTTCTTAACTATTAAAATTTGCTTACGAGTTATGTATTTAGAATTTAGACAATTCTAATTGTCCTATCATACCTTTCTTCATTCATGAAAAGGAATAGGGTTGAATCTCACTCTTTCGCGTGAAAAGAAGACTAGGTTTATTCTTTTAGTAACGTTGACTCTACTAAAACCCTTACAGGTGTAGATCAATTTTACCAATACAGGAATAACCTACGTTTACGGTTTAATGTTGCATTAATACATTTAAAGAATTAGCAAAATTCAATTTTAGTATTTTCGATAATTAAACTTTTCAAGAAAATAAAATACCCAAGGTAATATTCATATAACCATAGTATTTTCTCGAAAACTAGGATCCAAATTATCATAGGTTTATTACATCAGTTGATCTGCTAGCAACAAACGCATATAATAAGGTAATCTGTCGAACATTAATTGGCAAACAATTTCCAACTCCTAGATCATTATGGGATTTATATTTTCCAACGCTATTGCAAATATAAACATGTTTTATCCCATCTTATGCCATTGAGTCCAAGATCTCACTTCCTACTCAACTTAAGTGTCTAACTTAAAGAACTGCAAATATGTCCATGTAAGGTCTCACTTAACATAGAGATTTACCTCTCCATCACAATCTAGCCAAGTACTCTCATGACTTAAATTGCAACTTCAAGTGTTCCTTTTAATTAGATGGCATATAACTTAATTTAAAAGGGTACTAGTTTTAATTTTATGTGGTCAAATCAAATATGTACAAAGATGTCATGCATTCATCTTGTAGCATAATTTTAATAAAAAACTTTTTATTACCAATTCATAAAGATCAAATTATCAAAGTTCTAATTGAGGTATTGGGTTCACCAATCAAGGAATTTAGTGTTAATTATCATCCATTATACCGTACTTTTGCATAAGTGTAAACACTTAGTGTTTCGGATAATTACCACCGAAGTGGCGCATGGAATTAAAACTAATTCGCCCTTAAGATGAGCTTGTACTTTTATGGCTTACTAAGTAACTCCATTCGAACTTACAGAGGGCAGAGGACCAGGTAAGCGCAAACGCATAACCTTAGACATCCATTCAGTGTGACTGTGCGCACTTCTTAAATAACCCATTTATAGTTCATTCGAATGGGTGAGCCGTTCAGTCATTGTACCAAAGTCACCAATCAATTAAACTATTGAAAACTTAACTCTTCCAAAACAAATCAAATTTCACCATTGTTTAGTCAGTATTATTTTTCTATTCAAAATTACCCTTTGCTTAAAACTGTCGCACATAATAAACAAACAAGTAATACCAATAAAAAAATATAAACAACTAAAAACAATGCGCACATAATAAACAATTTATACGTGTAAACAAGTAGCCACATGCAACTTATTCGATAAAACCCTATTAATAATCAATGTCTAGGTTAAATTAACGTATATATTAATTAGGGCTTTCACTCTCTCAATTGAAAGTGAGCCACATACATCGACGAATCGATTGCGTAAACCCATAATTAATGATATACCAAATTGCACATAATTGATTCATTAATGTATATAATTTGAGTCATCCCAAATTCAAGATTTATCATAAATATACATGTGTATAAAACTTAACAATTAATCCAATCTTAACAATTAAATAATAATACAAGCAACTATCCATGACAAACATGCATGTATCATCATGGATATAACATAACAATTATTCAATTAAGTCACAAGATCGCATACAATTCCATGTCACATAACACTTTATTCATGAATTTATCACGTAACAAATATATTAAATCTAGGTTTCGATATTGATAACATAACAATTAATATAAACCCTAAAAAAAATTTAGGAAATCGACTAAAAAATTTTAGGGTTTCCACCCAAAAAAAATTTTCGATCCATAATAGATTTTTAAAACCAAATTAGGGCAAAAGCCTTAACCCTAAAATTAGGGTTTATATAATCATAACCAAAACCCTAGAATAAATCATATCAAACACAATACAATATCCGTTTTTTACGTGTTTAGTAATTAATTACTCATTAAAACCAATGACTCGTGATGCCCTGTTGGAATTATATAACATGACTAATCATAAATATAAACAATAAACATCAAAGTAAGTGCGGAAGCGTATAGGAACATATAATGAATAATTAATTAACTAAAGAATAAAGTATGCGTACCTTTCTTGATTCTAGCCGAACAAGAATCAAATCCACAAACTAGCAATTAGGATGAACCCTAATTAGGGTTTATAGGATTATAAGAATTACCCCTTACCGTTTTGTAATTCAATCCAAGATAATAACAATAGTGTGTTATTACTATGTTCTTGTACACACGTACTAAACCGAATTAAAGTAATGCTAGTTTTTATCAAACTAATAACTTGATGTGGAAAAGGTTTGAAGATCGATACCCTAAAGGGATGTACGATCGGTTTAAGAACAAAACACACACAAAACAATTTTAGGGTTTAAGCAATGTGCACAAGAGATGGAAAAACAAGACCCCTAGCCTTGTATATATACCCAACTAAACTTGGTAAACAAGTTGATGTTGTTTCCTTTTCTCTTTGGGCCGATCAGTTCATGGCATCCCATAGGGATTCCGGAACCTTCCCAATCTTTGCAATTAAGTCCTTTTCCAAATACCTTTAACGCCCGTTAGTCCATTACATTAATTACTTAACGTTCGTTAGTTATTTCGTTTAATAAATAAATAAATACAACATTTATATTTAATTATTAACTTTAAATTCTCATACGTAAAGTGTGCAATCCCATAGTCTCGTGTTCGATCCTAACTCATGTCTACTAATTTATATCCATAAAACCAACATTTATCA
Organism: Chrysanthemum seticuspe; assembly: GCA_019973895.1. Lineage (NCBI taxonomy): Eukaryota > Viridiplantae > Streptophyta > Magnoliopsida > Asterales > Asteraceae > Chrysanthemum > Chrysanthemum seticuspe. Next base: position 351,438,211 of record BPTQ01000005.1, on the reverse strand, counting down.
CACTCCTGCATATTTGAAGTCCAAACCCACTCCTTAAACACTTTATCACAAGTGCTCACCAATTTGCTCTTAAGTCTAGATTCCAAAATAGCACAAACATTCAGTTGCTCATTCTTAATCAAATTCATCACCTCTTTTTGCTTATCAAGAGTATTCATTCCTCTGATATTCCATACACCTATTTTATATTCCACTGAACTCATCATTAAGAACATTTCCTTCCATACCATTCACCACATTCTCATTCATAACTTTAGCTGTACCATTATTCAAATTTAGGACATCTTCAATAACTTTCTCCTTTCCTTTCTTACATACTTCCTGTTGCCTATCCACATCCCTTCATTTGTTGAAGTACTCAATCATATCTTGTGTCCAGTACCCTAGGTCTGCAAAACTAGGCTGTAACAGTCCACAATCATTCTATTATTCAACATTCTTATCTCTTGATCATTATCTTCAGGAAGGGAGTCAAGAATGGAGTATTTATTTGCAGTCTTCCTCAATTCCTCAACTTCTTTAGCTTTTACATTCCAAATATTCTGTTTCAAATTAGCCTTACCTTTATCATTCTCAGAACTTTCATTATTCAAATGCTTCCTTTTATACTCTTGTCTTCTATTCTCAAAACCATTTTCCTTGTATCACCATTGTTTGTACTGACAGTGTATGGGTGTCTTTTATTGTTGGGAGCTTTAGTTTTATTGTTTCCAAATTGGGCATTCATTTTTTCCCCCTGTATACCTCCACTAGTTGACCCCTCACAGTTTACCTTATGCCCCTCCTCTACATCAGAATCAGTAGTTACATTCTTTTGGTTATCATTCTCAAGTACTAGAACTTTGCTACACTGTTTGATTTCATGACCAAAAACTTTACAATGATTACAAACAGGTGGTTTCCAATCATATGTTACGTGCACCTTCTTACTTCCTTTTATATTGTTGCATACATCCCTATACTGAATCTCTATAAACTTCTTAAACTCTTTCTCAGCATTCATTTCATCAAGAACTCTAGCAAACTCAAGATTACCCATTCCTTTATGGCACATGTTAGCAGTCATAGTATCCATCATAATAGGTAAACCCAAACTACTGGCCAAAGCACTAATTCCATCCACTGACCAAGCTTCTAGTGGGACATTAGTAATTTTCACCCAAACTGGCAATTTCCTTGGCTCTAATTTCTCCATTCCCAACTCAGGATTCCATTTTTGAACAAACAAAGGCTTATTTTGCACCATCCAGGGACCTTTATCAAGAACTTCATTCAATCCCTTACTATCCTTAAACTTGAAAACATAATGGCCATTTTTTATAGCATCAATATCAGTTACTCCTAACTTTCCCCACATTCTTCTAATATTATACCTAAGTTCACTGATATGCATATTAAACCCAACAAACTGACCACAAATGGTATGCTTCCATCTTTCACTCCCCTTAGAAACCAACATTTCATCAAATACAACAACTTCATTACCAGACTCATTCACTACAGTAGGAATGTAATTCAAGGCTTTAGAGATCTCGTCTTTCTTAACCATATTAGCATATGACACATTATTTTCAGTACTTGACTTAGGCACATTATCAGAACAAACATTCACTCCATTCTTATCAACAACATCAGGTTTATTACAACCATGACTAGTACTACTATTATTCTCACATACAGTAACACTTATTGGACTTACATTGGGAGTAGTTGGATCATAATCAGAGGTATCTCCTTTACCAAACACCTCCTCTACTTGATTAATAGCACTATCATCACCATTATCCTTCTCCAAATTAATTCCCCCAATTTCACCATCCTTCTCCATACTAATTTAACTGAATCGCGAATCCAATATTAATGGAACGCGAATCGGTTTTAATTGGAACACGAATCAGAACTAAGTGGAATGTGAATTGCTCTGTCCCGATTCAAATATCAACTAATTTCTGGAACGCTATCGTGACCGATCCAATTCGCGATCCCGGTCGATTCTGATCGATTTCGTACCCTGTTTGGGATCGGACGAACTGGATCGCAATTCGTGGCTACTGTAGCAAATTATGTGACTATTGGTGCGACTCCCTTATCAATCCAATCAATGAAAATTTCACTCCAGTCATAAACCATCATCATTAAAAGGATTAAAGTCAAAATATTTGACTTCTGAAAGTCAAACATTTCAATCCCTAACCAACCGAATTGTCAAAATGTCAAATGAAATAAAACCATCTTCATAAACAAAAAATAAAACACAAAAAAGCCAAAACAGTTGGCTTTTGCAAGTCAAACATTTGACTCTGGAAAATCAACCATTTCATACCATGAAGGTGAGATTCAACGCTTCCATTTGGGATTAGCTCATAAACCAAACACCGATTTCTTTCCTCTGTACAAACGCCAAGTAGCCGAACTAAGTCTAAAACAGCAACATACCCAATCCTGCCGAAGTGGGTAAAAAAAACAGGGTGGTTCGGGTAAAGTGTCAAAACAATAAAAAAACTGGCTAGAAGCTGGTCGAGTGAGGAGGATAAGAAACACTTCTTGTCTATAAATAATTAGTGTATGAAATAAGATCACAAAAGATTATATAATTCGAATAATAAGGTTCTAATTACTTAATAACTTGATTTGGGCTATTTTGCCTTAAAATACACACTTTTTTGGTGACTTTGAACTTCTTTAATCCATATGACCCCTTTTCTAACATTTTTTACCCATTTGACCTGCTACAATACAACTTAACCTAATTCGACCCATTCATAGGTAAATGGGTTGAAAATGGCACATCTAGCTGTAACGAAATTAGTCACTCACGCACCTGCAACGAAATCATTTCCAAGCATTCATGCAAGCTCTAACTTTGGATACTTGGTGTAACCTCGTATTTTCCGCTCTTTCGCAATGTCTCTTAGCTTAGTGTGTATTTTTCATATGGATACCCCCCTGTTGGAAAATTATGATGGATGAACAGAATGATGAGGTTAAAGATGAAGATGATATAAACTGAAATAACTATATAGAAAACAGAACAAATCATCAGTGGATTCGCATTCTACTACTTCCATAAAAAGACTTTAGTGAAACTAACATATTAGTGAGTGTGTAATTACTTCGCACAAATCTAACCTCAACTATTCACTTAGTTGTTCAATAGATTCAGTCTGAACTATGCTCCTACTTAATGAACATGCCCCCATGGTTTGCTTTACAAAGCGGAACCATATAAACAAGATGTTGGTTTTATACAATGTTCAATTTTACGCCCATCACATTACAAATTAACAGACATTAGCTCCTCCTTAAGCATACCAATAATTTAATACTTTCATCGTATTCACAAACACAAAAATTATTCGACATTAGACAAACACACAAAATAACAAAACGAAACTGTAAAACTTACTAGCTAATCAAACCTATAATATTAGTGTTAATCAGAGTGACTTGAACGCATATTTTTGGATAAGTTAAGTAACATAAATGATGCGTTTTTCAAGTTCACTAATGTGTATATATACTTTGGCAAGTTTAGTGACTCAAATGTCATGTTTAATAACTTTAGTAATCCATGTGAACAAAATAAAATTTCGTTAATTTAGTCGCATTTTTCACAAAGTTTAGTCACATCTTTGTCTATTAAGCCTTTTTGTATCTTTTTACCTTCTATCTTGGAAGCATTTTCGTGTTCATTCCTTCCCCCCTTATAGTCGTTGTCGGGGACGGAACGAGGACCAAATATGACCGTGTGCATAAATGTTTTGGAACCGTAATATAGAAACACATTTGGATAGACAGGGTGCATTTAAGATGCATTTAACAATAACTGATTTTTTTCAAAAATTAACACTACATCGAAAAAAATCATAGGGTTCCTGGGTACCCGCGGAACCCCTTGGTTCCGTCCCTGGTCGTGGTGTTTTTAAATAAAGCCTAGCAATTTGAAAGAAAGATAAATTTGCCTATACACGATTTTTGCTAGCTCCCTCATTCGCTTGTTCAAGCGATGGCTATTAGGACATAGGACCCTACATCATTAACTTAATGGACGATGTATGGATATTACAACCATATATCTTTAGCTGTTGTTGACCGGACTTTTCATAATAATAAAAAAATTAGAGTCTATTTTCTTAAAGGGTTCAAAAAGTGTTTAAATTCATAGAATGCAGGTGAAATTTCACATCTCAGCCTATTATGTAGGTAAAAAACAAACACATTATTTGTGCATACATAGGCAAAAAAACTGTTTATATTCTTTGTTAATCCACAATTAGTCATGTTAACTAATCACCTTGATATAAAAGTTAAGTGTCTTACTTGTTTCGTAAAACATTAACCCATAAGAGGAAAATGCATTTATGAAAAGTGACCTTAATTTGTTAGACCAATAATGGACTAAATCTTATGCGATTAGCTAAAACATACGTAAAGATTAGCCATTTTTACGTTTTCATTTGACGGTTTTGCGAAGACATGAACCTCCTTGTTTGATTAAACATTTAGAGTTGGGGTTTTATATTAAAAAAATGATTTGTTATTTTATAAAATGGTAGAAGGTATTTTGGTCATCTCTTTAAGTTCGAATCTTGTTGCGAGTTTATATAACATCTTAAATATCATGTACGAACCTCAATTGAAAGATCAAATTTTGTCGAATAAGAAGAAAGCCGACTTTGAAAACCCATGACACACACACTCGCGTGTTGAATGTAGTGCGGCACTCTGGTGTACCAAGTCTGGTGTTTGTGCATTTTTGGTTATAAGCTATCGCTAACAATTTTAAGTGTCTCCTAATATACATTTATCATCATTAAAAAATAAAGAAGATCTTTGACATCATTTGCACGAACAAGTGTAAGTCATTAGTATAGAGTCTTTTACGTAATTTACTAATTGTTGATAGGATGTTTTGTATGTTTTATGTTCTTGCGAAGTCTCCTACCCTCGTAACACTTGTATAGTTTCAAGAGGAAGCATATGTTACGAGGATCACAAACATTTGGTTGTATGGGTATAAATACCCCTACCTCATGAGAAATAAGGTCTCTCTCTCTCTCTCTCTCTCTCTCTCTCTCTCTCTCTCTCTCTCTCTCTCTCTCTCTCTCATTAGAGGTGGCCACACCCACATCTGTTAGAATATACGCTTTTTCATGATTGTCCAGATGGTAGCCGCGAATAAATCAACTATTTTAGTTGTAACCGCCGAGTTTGGAAGTGGCTTATTGGCGGATTCAAGACGTTTAGCAGGAGGAATTGAGAATCGTTAGTAGAAATATTTTAGTGAAAGTGGATCTAGTTTATGTTAGTAATGCTTGCGTTGACATATATAAACCTTGGAGGTGGAAATGAGCCATTAAGAAATCACAAAACCACAAAAAATGATAAAATAACAACCCCGATAATGTGATTTGTATTTGCCAAATCAAACCAATAAACAATAAAAATCCACTAAAAAATCATTGGACGTTCCCAATATTTTCGTAATACAACCAATGCATAAATTACAAGTTTGTAAAATAGTACATTTACAACATTTTCGTAATACAACCATTGCACGAATTACAAGTAATTAAAATAGTACATTCGCAACTACTTATATCAATACTGTCTTCAATACCTCTGCATTTCCCGACATGTATTTTGAAGAGATTTTTTTTTTGGGTAAAAGGGTTAATTCACCCCGGTAAAATGCATTACACCAAAAAACGTTGAGGTACATAGGATGAGGGTGATATCCCTTACCTCAGTCCCTTAGGACACTTACAGACTCGAATACAAGAATGACACACCATTCTTATAACTTACAATAAAATGAACTTACCAAAAATGACACAAGTACATAAAAATTAACAATACTACTCAAGAGAACACTTGAGCCTTCTTTATCACTTTGGCGGTCCACCTTAACTTCCATGAAGAATCCACGTAGAAAATCCAATCGATCTTCAACATAAATCTGTTTGTAGATCCACAATCACCATAACAACATTAAGATTGAAACATAAGTACCCAGAGTGCATGGCATCGTGTGATGGGGTTTTGAATAAGAGTCCCCAGAAACTTAACTTCCATAAATAGCATAGATAACCACACTCAAAACCATACTGCATCAATAATCAATAGCATAATGAACAGCAGCAAAAAGTGTGATACCGAGCAAAAACATAAACATAGGGTGACACAACCCTAACTTCCAGCAGCTACGAACCCACGACCAAGGTAATATTCATCAAATGGTCTTGGATAGCAGGCAAAAAACATATACCATCAATCTTGATTCGCACCAACATAAGCTACAGAATCAGGTTGAACCATCAGTAGGTGTATAACATAACCCTACACCTCCAATAACGTGACTTCCATCTCTCCCTTAAACCCACGTGCAAACTACATCCATCTTATAACGAACATGCAGCCAACATACAATCCCTAATAAGGGATACCATGAAGAATAACGTGCAGATCATCATCACAACTAGTGGAAAGATAACACAACCCTAAAACAAGGGAACCATTCTCGTTAAGTAGCAGCACCATGAATAAAAAATTAACAAAGTCGACACCCTAAAAGGGTTTCATATAACATTAATGATCAGCAGACATCAACCAAACCGCCTCAACTATATTATGATAAGATTAATGAGGCACACCAACCCAAGGAGATCGTATAAAATAATCCCATGTATAGCAAAATGATCGAGCCAGAACCAAGAAACCCTAAAATCGATAGAACAACAAAGAAATAGTTAAGGGTTAAAAACCTCAATCGATCATCCAAATACAAGCAGGAATCGTTTAGGGTTAAATAAATAATCAATAAACACTAAACCCTAATAAAAGAGCCGATTAATAAACCCGACTAAAGAACGATTAGGGTTTAGTTAGAGGCAGCGATTTCATAAGATATAGAACAATAATCAAGACACAACCCCTCCCATATAGATACATCCATCAAAACCGATTGCATATTATAAAGAATAATAAAGAGGCGGCTTGATAGGGATGATTAGATCAGATCGAAATAGGAGAGAAAACTTTTTGTTAGGGTTTTGGTTCTCCCTTTATTTTGAAGAGATTTATCATACCAAAAACTTTTAGAGATAGAAGTATACATGGGTAAGTAAGTAAATATATTTTTCTCGTATTTTTAATTTATAAGCAAAAGTGTTGTTATGTCTATTCACGAATCATACTCTTTTTTGAGTTCCCACATTTGCATGTTCCAGCAGTGGCTAATATTAGTAGGGGTGTTAGTAGGATCGAGTTGACTCAACCCGAACCAGAACCCGATAACACTTATAAAGTTAGGTTTAATTGACCCGCAACCAATCACCTGATATATATTGTACTATTATAGAGTGAGGTTAAGGTTGGGTTATTAGGTCAAACCGATAAGACCCGAAAAACTTTTTAATACGTTTTTGTACTAACTATTTGAGCATCAATAAACACTAATAATATCGCTTATAATATTTTCTATATTGAATACATAATATTGATATCAAGGAAAATGCTTATACTGTGTTCTAGAGGCACAAATTAACCACACCAAAAGGACTATGGCAAAAAAAAAATGACTAAGGGACTTACACAAAAGTACAAAAAAGTGTATCTTTGTGTGGGTCCCCAAGTCCTTTTTCGTTTGTCCCTTAGTCCTATTGATGTGCTTAACTTGTGCCCCTGAGGCACAAGTTAAATAAAGGAAAAAATTTCAAAATAGATAAGTCGCCCTACGGCTTATCACTTTCCAGACCTAAAATTTTCAATATTCCAAAATATAACGGATGACTAGGCAACTTGTACAACGCAACCACACACCAACAAGTGTCCAATTATTGTAGGTGGAATGTAGACACAAGTCAAATGTAGACACAAGTTATCCAAAAAACGAGTCGTCCTTTGTCTATTTTCGATTTTTGAAATTTTGAAGTCTGGAACTAAAAAGGCACAAACGAACTTTATGTATTAATGTTTCTTGCTTTGTTCCACTTTCATATTTGTTCCATAACTCTTGAATAAATGTATTGTACAAGTGGATCCCAAGTATAAACATTATCATGATGATGAACACTTGCACAAATTTAAAGAAGAAACTAAAGATATGATGCTTCAACTAATACGACCTGAAATAACCCAAAAACCCGACCCAATATATAACCGAACCCAATTATATGGTTAGGTTGCCTGTTATGTTTGAAAATCAAAATTCGATTAAGCCTGACCCGATAACACCCTAGCTATTATAAGTGAAACTACTGATGCAAACCCTAATTCTCTTTGGTGAAAATGGAGACACCCTTTAACCCTCCTGATCAAATCGATTTCTCTTTTTCTACTTAATTCTAATATCCAATAAATTGCTAACTATTGTGGATTCTCAATCCTTTTAGTTAGTTTTATTTGATTGCTGATCGAATAGTTCTACGGTTTATTTTTTTTTTCTTTTCTTAATTAGGGTTTCTCTGTTTCAATTTGTATTGGATACCTTCATTCAACGCTTTTATTGTTCAATCATTCCGTAATTATGTAAGTCGATTTGTTTATATCGGTTGACTGAACCCTTTTTGGGTTTTGTCTTAGCGATCTGAATCGCTGTGCTACTGCTACTCTTTTATTTTGATCATGAGTAATTAGGGTTTGTATTATTCTCGTTCTTTATTTTATTATGGAGAGTGGGTTTGAAGCTAGTAATCTGAGTGGTACAGGTAGGGATGCACATGTTAATGAGTCAAACAGTTCAAAATTTCCTGTTACGCAGAACCAGGTGCTTAATGATGATAACGGACATGTGAATGATTCTTTTATCTCGTCTAAGGAAGGTGCGAATGTGAAAAAACAAGGATTCAATCAAGTTCTACTCCTTTATCTTTTGCGGATATGTTTAAGGATAAAATACCCAAGAAGACCGTTAAAATTTCAGAGATGAGAAATGAAAATTGTGTAGATGGTGCTAATCTCACAATTCCTTTGCAAGCTGCCGATGAGCTAAGATCTAGATTCGCTACTACTTTTGTATGGTTATTTTATTGGTAACAGACTCTCCTTCCCGATAGTTGAAAATTATGTTAGAAATACGTGGGCTAAGTTTGGTTTACAAAGGGTTATGCTTAATAATTATGTTCCAATTTGAAACCAAAGAGGGTATGAAAAGGGTGTTGGAAGAAGGTCCATGGTTGATATGATTGGTGCATATCTTTTTGAATATTTCGACTCCGAACACTAAACTAACAAAACATGATATAACTTTAGCTCCTGTTTGGGTTAAACTTCATAATATTCCGGTTGTTGCGTATTCTGAGGTTAGTCTTAGTTTGATTACAACGCAAATTGGTCGTTCAATCATGCTTGATTCCTACGCGAGTACGATGTGCCTTAAGTCATAGGGTCGTAATTCCTATGCTAGGGCCCTTGTGGAACTTTCTTCAAAGGAAGGCTTTTTTTTTTTGGTAAAAGGTCAAAGGCCCGGAAAATATATTACTCCAAAAAATGATTAAGTACAAAGGATATGGGTGAATCCCATATCTCAGCCCATTACATGGCGAAAAGCTTACATAACAAGATACTTCATATTCTCTATATAAGAAAATAAACCACTACGAAAAATATAACATTAGACTCCTATGGAGCTAACATTACTTCCTACCAAGGCCTTGGAGCTTGCTACCGTACGTGTCATAATAGGCATCCAAATTTCCTGGAAGATCGTAAACCTGATCCGCATAGTTATCATAATCATAGTCATCATAGTCATCTTCGCGATCATGACCACCACCAAATAGGTTACTCGACGTATCAATGGTGTTCACAACCTCTTCATCATAACTATCAGAATCCACAATCTCTCCCACTTTAGTGAATGGGTTAACCCTCTTAGTAAAAACAGTAGCCGGTAAATCCTTATTATAACCCTGATAATCAACCTTTTTAATAGGATTACCATTATCATCAACAAGAGTAGCTTTCCCATCGATAAGAAGCTTTTCAAACTCCCCAATTTTCTCAAGAATAGGGGTAGGACCAACCGCGTTGGCTTCCACTGAATCACTCACAAGCTGATCTTGTGACACATTACCTGTCTCGAGAGACCTAAGTAGCTTTCCATTGTATTACCAGAAACCTCTACATAAGGAGGATTCCCACTGTCATCAGAATCAATCGTATTTAGTGCAGCAAAAGGATTAGATGTAGCAATCTTTGTCCCACTCGTACTAGCCACACCAGTGGCTTTCTTTTTTGCACTATCCACCTTTTTGGGTTTAGGAGGAGGCGATTTAGGTTGATACCTAAATTTAGGACCCACTTTAGAAAAACCTCCTTTACCTGGAACACTTGGACCACCATTCCTACCCTTATTCTTGTTAGTGACAGTTTGATAACCATCATTAACAGTCTGTTTAGGCTGAGCAGGAAGTGGAACAGATTTAGGAAAATCAACCAGCGTATGACCAAACAATTTACACGTGTCACGACAAGGCGGTTTCCATTTGTATTTCACCCGAATCTCTTCAATAGTAGATCCTGTCCCATCAAGTAATGGTATCTCAACAGTGATGCTCTCCATAAGGACCTGATCTGCCTTAACTTCAATCAAGCACCTAGCAAAACTACTTCGACCCCATGATTCCAAGCACATTTGACTAGTATAAGAATCTAACATTTTTGGCGTACCAATCAATGTAGCTAGGAGGCTGATACCATCATCAAAAAACATGGCAAGGGGCAAGTCATGGAATTTAACCCATATCGGAATATTAGTCAAATTCTCTTTAAGCAGATTAGTATTCAAAGTCCACATTTTAAGAATAATTGGCACATTCCTAATCATCTACGGTCCATTTTCAAGCACATCATCAACACCGTTACGAGTGGAAAACTTAAAGAAAAAGAACCCTTTCGCATTCATCATAACCTTTTGAATACCATACTTGGCCCATGTATTACGAACGTAATAATCAACAACCGGAAAAGCAATACGTTTACCAAGGAAATAACCATAAAGGGTATTCTAAAATTTAGAGTTTACCTCTTCAACGACTTTTATAGGGATGGAGAGATCCACCCATTAGACTTTTTACTACACTCCAACCTACTAAAATTAGATTTGTGCTTTGTCGAATCAATTGACGTAGCACCATTAACATTAGCAAAATTCGTACCACTTGTAGCACCAACATAAGGCATAGGTAATGTATTAACCTCAACATTTGGCATAGCACCGGTTAATTTGTCCTCAGGCGAAGAAGCATAATTCGTATGTAAAGGAGAAACATATACCCTTACAGCTTTAGGAGCTACACTAATATTATCACCATTAGGCAGATTAGCACCCCTAGTGGTGTCATTGATATGCTTACGCAACGCGTTCGGGGTCAAAGGAACTTCCTTTTCGTCGAGCAAGTTTTATAACACCCTAGGCAGTGAACCTAATCGTTGTAGTGTAGTATTAGGGTAAGCCGCGGTTATTGATATCGTTCTCTAGGGGAATAGAAATGCTAGTTGAGAAATTACTACGCTAAGGTTGGGGTTGAGGAAGATTATTTTTTTATCTTTTTATGTTTTTAGGAAATGGAAAGGTACGAATCTCGGGGTTTGGATTTGGGGGTTGGTATTTCTACCGATTACTTCTACTTATCTAATTATCTAATCTAATATAGTGGGTAGTCTATGTCTAATTATTGTGTGCTCGTATGATGATTTAAATATGTGTTTACTTAGGTTTTATTACTCTTTAATTATCTCCTATTGATGGTTGAATTGTCACGTCCTTATTATTAATCGCGCTGTGTGTCTAAGGTCGTAGGGTATGCGTTTATCCCTAACTCTTTGAAACTACCAAATGTTATTGCCTACAAAATCTCTAGGATTTATAAACTTAACACTAAGGTACTCTTCGGATGTTTTAGCCTACAATGACTCTAGGTAACTATAAGCTAAGGTTCACAGAGATTAATCAAGCATTAATTACACAACGGATGACCTATCGCAATACTAGATCATTAACAATTAAGATAAGAGACAACAAATCAATATTCAATAATTAAGTTTCATATTCCCTAAGCAAACACACAAGTAAATTAGCCGGACATGGGAAACATGCAAGCATACACACAATCAATTGAAGACATAATTGAATTAATGAAGTAAAACACTTATCTTAATGTAAAATAGGGTATGGAACCCTAAAATACTATACAAGACAACCTTGGTTCTGTTTAGGTTTTTACTCCACAAAACTACACACTAAAAACTAAAAAAATCGGTTTCTATATATAAGGTTACAAGTGCGACGGCGTCACTCTTTAGTTTGTGACACCATCGGGTCGCCGTTATTAGGGTTTTGTCTTGGCCACGTTAACATTGTGACGGCGTCAGCTTATGCTTGTGACGTCGTCGCCTTCAATCTCTGACGCCGTCCGGATCAAATCTAGGCCGTCTGAGCTGCGACGCCCTACTCTTTTAAAAAACCTGATTCCGTCACTTGATATTAAGCAATTTGGCTACGGAGCCGTCACAAAATATGCACGACGGCGTCGCCATTTTGGTCGTGACGTCGTCCCCTTATAAGTTGTGACGTCGTCCCCTTCAGTTCCAGAGTGTCTCGAGTCTTGACTTTGGCCATTTTCTTCATAAATTCGCACCTTTTCGTCTGAATAAGTGTCATTCCAGCAATTTTCATTCAAGAGACCTAAAAAGTGAAAAGGAACGAAATTAGGTAGTAACGGATACAAAAGTGATCAATTAAGAGCTTAAATGACCCCTTAAAATGGTACCTTTTAAATCCTTATCAGTCATCGACACCGTAAACAGTAGATGGGAAATCTTGCATATTCAAGATACTTGTAACACCAAGCGGCCCAGCATCCCAAAACCCCGAATCATTAATACTCTCAGTCCGTTCACTAGGCGCATGTGAAACCGGCTTCACGACCTCATTGGCATTCATACCCCCTTTAAAATCTGAATCATTAAGATTTACATCATGTAGAACCGGCTCCACATGAGGTTCACGCTGTCTACAATCCATTGAGGCATCCATATCAACGTAAGGCACACCCTCCATTCAACATGAAAATAAACAAACCCAAACAAAAATAACACAATGAAAACAGGAAGAAAATAGCCAGTACCAAACCAAGTAATCGCTACGTATTAATTAAGCCCTAGTTAGATACTAGGGTTTATAAGCATAATCGGCCATAAATCAACCCATGAATAATAATGAAACCGAGATAAATCAATTCAATAAAAAGGATCACAGTGATTGATTATGTATTAATTAATATAATATGATTATCATGCACGTAATATATAACCAAGGATATAAAGGACACCAAAAGCAGATAAATGTAGAATTAATGTCAATGACCCACTATGCAAAAGTAACCAATTAAAGAATTAACCGACCCACAAAAGTGAAGATGATTAAAGAATTAAAAGGGTTACATATCAATCGTAAGAGAATCCTAGGAAGGTGTAATCGTTTTGTCGCTAGAGAGAAACTTTTAGGGTTTTAGGCGTACTTGACTCTCTTGTGGTTGTTATCCTTTACCATAATGGGTCAGGTCATTCATTGGAAAAAAAATGATATTGAATATGAGTGGAAGCCGCCAAGATGTGAGACTTGTAATGTATTTGATCACAATGATTACGGATGTCCTAAGAAAGTGAAACCGATTGTGAAAGATAAATTGTTGGTTGATGAAGAGGGTTTCGTTGAAGCTCATAAGAAGAAAGGTAAAGGTAAGCTTCAGGGTACTAATTGTCAGGTTGATGAGATTCGTTTTCAAAAGCCTAAAGTTTCGTATTACTATAGGCCGGTTAATAAGCCAAAGATTGGAGGAGCATCGACGTCTAAGCCTTCTGTAGTTCTGTCCAATCGAATACAGATTCTCCAATGGTTAATGTAGGTTCTACTAGTAGTTCGGCTCCATCCCGGGATGACAAAGGTTAGAATAATAATTGGGTGGATGATATCAACCTTGTTGATTTGAGGAACAATTTTGATGTACTTGCGGAACAAGATTAGGTTTTCGAACCTGTGATTGGCACTACGTGTATGCCTGAAGTTATTTATAGTTCTTCCAAAACTACGTATCCATCGCATATGTTGACAAAATTGGGAAGCTAGAAAATATTATTATTGATGGGAAATCTACCCTTGTGAATATTGATGGTAAACCTATTAAAAAGGTTGTTTCTTTAACTAAGGTGGGCAGTAACCCATTCTCTAAGGTGGGCAATGTTGTAGTTTCTGACAGCGAGGATGCTGAAGTTTTTTATGATCACATTGGGACGTTGTATTCTTAAAGTGGATGTACGGAGCAAAGTTTTTAAAAGCAATGGAAAGCGGATACGGGTGATGGAAACAATTATGATGATGATTTTGGCCTCTCTCCTGCTCAGTTAAAGGCTGCTGGAATCTAAGATTTTTGTCTTAAATAGCTTGTAAATTGAATCTTTTATGCTGGTTTTTGGTTTGGATGTCTACCTGGTTGTAGCTAGTTGTCATTTATGGCATGTCATAAATGATGTAGTGGTTGTGTCAAGCGATTGTTTGCGGTTAATGTGGTACCTCATCTACATTCCATTGTACTTAAACATCTTTTTGGGGTAATATATTTTACCGGTTGGAATACCCTTTACCAAAAAAAAAAGATCACCCTAGCTATTAGGATATAGGTTGTGTAGGGTCTTATAATGACTTGAACTTTTAAAATAAGCTAATTTATAAAATAAGCTTTATTTGTCACACAAAATTATGGATGTTTTGATAAGTTATAAGGTTTAATAAGCCAAACCAATTGAAAAGGGCTCTTAAAAATAATATAGTTAGTCAAACTACTCGGTATTCTTTGATGAACATAGTAAGCATTTTTGTTTTGAACAATTATTTAATGAACATATTTGTTTATTAATTTTTTTTTGAACAACTTTTTAATTAAATATTCTTTGATGAATATTTACTTAATGAACAATTTTGTTTCATCGACATTCTTTGATGAACAACTTTTTTATATTGAAGCTTTTATGAATTACTTAAACCAATGTTGCAAAAATCGTGAATCGGTAGTCGGGAGGTCGACCGATTCCTGGAGACCAAACTAAAAATCTTAACCGATTCCAAGCCTGCTATGTTTCCAAACCTCAATAAAAGGCTACAATTCTGATTATGATGCCCATTGTGCATTATAAGTGAAATATACGATCCCAAATTAAGTATAATACCTAAATTATTATTATTTTTAAAATGACCGATTTGCCCGATTCGGCCGATTTTTTACCGATTAGGCCGATTTTGACCGATTCAGCCGATTAATCGATTTTTTGACTACTTAGTGTCAATTTTTATCCTAGGCCGATTTTTCGACCGATATTTAAAAATCGACAAGGTACTCGGCCGATTAACGATTAATCGGCCGAGTTGACCGATTTTTGCAACATTGACTTAAACATTTAAACATTTTCAATCTAAAATCACAAAACTGCATCATTGTGACATGTGATCGAACACCTTATGTGTGTTTTCATAAGAAAACATGATTTCTTTGAAAATATATGAGAAACACTTTAGAGATGAAGAATCGATGTTAATAGGTTTGATGATGAAGATTTGTGGTAATTATTTCGTTTTACCTCAATTGAATGAAATGTTACTTTTGACAAAATTCAAATTCTTGAAAATAGTTGTATTTTGTAGCGATTGAAGGAATATATGATGAAATTGAATGTAAATAAAAAGTAATTTGATATTTTGAATGATTTTCAAAACTAAAATTAAGATAAAGATTTAAGTAAGTTTTGAAAGAGATGGAGACAGGGACGTAGCCACATTAGGCTTGGGATGAGCCATTGCCTACCCATGATACATAGTAGATATTAATATTAGCTTGGTCTACAAAATACTCGAGGCCCATCCAAAAGGTCAAAACAAATAGTGTAACTATTGAGAAAACTCTTTTACAACTTTATATTTTAACTTTTTTATATTTAAACAATCATCTCACAAGGTGACATATATATACAATAATGTTCGTGTAATGTTTTTTTTAATTAAATTATAATTAGTCTAAGTTTGAACATCTTAATATATATTTTGGCCCATCCGAATAATAGGAGACACGTGTTGTGTTGTGCCATGGATACTTTGTAGCGATTAAAGAAATATATGAGAATTTTTAAGTTTAAAAACAATTAACGTAATTATAAAATTTGTAATGATATTGATGTAGTTTGAAGTTTTTAAGTATATATATATGAAATTTCTCTTTTTAGAAAATGAGGTATTCCTCAAAAAAATGAATTTTTCCTCCTATTTTTTTTGAAGATCGCGAACCTATATGAATCTTGTTTGCCTTTTTTTGGTTTACAGCAAAATTTTCCTTGTCGTGATACATTTAAACTTTGGTACCCAATTGAACGTGGGCAAATTAAGTAGAGGGACCCAATAGCCAATTTCACGTGAATAGTTGGATCAATTGCCTTACGTGCATTGAATATGTGGATAACATTTCTATTTTCCTTTATAATTTTTTTTTTTAAATTGATGTTTAATGAAAGTATGCTTTATCTACGTACCAATAAAGTATAAGATTGTGCATATGCACAACCTACGTGAAATAAAGCAATTCCATTAGACAAATTCGAAAAAAATGTTTATGAAAAGTTCATTTGACCAACGGTTAGCAACATTTATTATGAAGTGGGAACGTCAACTTACTGAAAAAGAAGAGATTTACCTGGTTTGAGTTGAGCATATGTGGTGGCATGCTCAAATCGTGTGTATTCGACGGTAGAAATAGTTTAAAACCATAGTTATAAAAGAGATGTAATTAACTCCAAAAATAGAAGATCTGTTTAACTTTGGGGACCTTTAAACTGGAATTTCAAAAAATTAGTTATAAAAGAGCTGAGCATATGTATGTGGCAACCACTATATTAGTAAGAATAAAAACTACCAATGTACACGTATCGACTTTTTGGTCCACATTCATTTCAACTTTGGGTAAACATATAATTGTGGTAGGATTATTCTGTCGCAATCACATATATGCAAAACGTCCATTATGTGTTGAATTATTTGTGACAGTGAGATGAATTATTGGTGACAGTTACAAGAGTTGACAAGAAAATGTGATCAATATGGATAGCAATTTAATTTGTGGTAGGATCAAATGATGTCAATGAACTTTCATTTATGTCACATTGAAAGTATTAAGAGGGGCTGCTTATATTTTTAACCATGTTGACTGTCACATATCGTTAGTTGTTACTTGTTAGTTGACTCGGACCTTTCTAATAATAAATTGGTTATAAATTTGAGGCTATTTTTCCTATGGATGATTAACTGGTTATATATTTTGTGCGCGCATCTTACATGTGTTTTAACATGTCACAATACATCTAATTTTTAGTTATTTGAGCATATAATTTTCGTAGGCTGGAATGTGGGAACAAATCTAATGAGGTGGATCTCTCCGTTCCTTTGAAAGTCGTGGAGGAGGTAAATTCTAAATTTGAGAATACCCTTTATGGTTATTTTCTTGGTAAACGTATTGCTTTTCCCTTCGTTGATTATTATGTTCGTAATACGTGGGCCAAGTATGGTATCCAAAAGGTTATGATGAATGCTAAGGGGTTCTTTTTCTTTAAGTTTTCCACGAGTAAAGGTGTTAATGATGTTCTTGAAAACGGACCGTGGATGATTAGGAATGTGCCAATTATTCTTAAAACTTGGACGTTGAATACTAATCTGCTTAAAGAAGATTTAACTAACATTCCGGTGTGGGTTAAATTTCATGATGTTCCTCTTGCTATGTTTTCTGATGATGGTCTCAGTCTCCTTGCTACATTGATTGGTACTCCGAAAATGCTTGATTCTTACACTAGTCAAATGTGCTTGGATTCCTGGGGCCGTAGTAGTTTTGCTAGGTGCTTGATAGAGGTTTGTGCGGATAAGGCTCTTTGGGAAAGCCTCACTGTTGAGATACCCTTACTGGATGGATCGGGTTCTACTATTGAAAAGATCCGGGTTGAATATGATTGGAAACCGCCAAGATGTGAAACATGTAAACGGTTTGGGCATACGCTGCTTGAATGTCTTAAATCTGCTCCACCGTCTAATCAGCCTAAACAGAGTGCTACTGATGGTTTCCAAACGGTAGGTAACAAGAATAAGGGTAGGAATGGTGGTACAAGTGTTCCTGGTAAGGGAGGTTTTAATAAACCAGGTGTGGGGCCTAAGTTTCGGTATCAACCTAAAGCCCCACCTAATCCCAAGCAGGTGGATAATTCTAAAATGAAAGCCACCGAAGTGGCTAGTATGAGTGGGACGACAATTGCTACATCTAACCCGTTTGATGCACTTAATGTTATTGATACTGATGAATGTGGTACTCCTACTGTTATAGTGGATTCTGATTATTCAATGGAAGCTAAGGAGGTTGGGACTCTTAAGTCTGGGAATGTATCACAAGATTCACTTGTGAGTGATTCAATGGAAGCTAACGTGGTTGGCCATACCCCTATTGTTGAGAAAATTGGGGAGCTTGAAAAGCTTCTTATGGATGGGAAAGCTACTCTTGTTGATGATGCTGGGTATCCTATTAAAAAGGTTGATTATATTCCGCCTGCCTCATCTACTAAGAGAGTTAATCCTTTTTCTAAAGTGGGAGATATAGTGGTTTCTGATTCTGATGATGAGGTGGTTGCTAACCCATTTGATGAGTCTACTAATCTGTTCAGTGGTGGTGGCCATGAGTTTGAAGATGAGTATGATGACTATGATGACTATGCGAAGCAGGTTCATGATCTTCCAGGGAATTTGGATGCATTTAATGCCATGTATGGCACCAAGCTTCAAGGTCCTAGGAAGTAATTTTTTTTCGTTTTGTCCTATGTTATCATTTGAGTAGTTGTTCGTTTTCTTGTTTAGAAAATAGGAAGTATCTTGTTATGTAAGCTTTATGCCTATGTAACGGGCTGAGATATGGGATTTCACTCCTATCCATTGTACTTAAACGTTTCTTTGGTTAATATATTTACCAGGGTGCAGGATTACTCCCCTTTACCCAAAAAAATAATTTTAATAACACAATTCGTTAAGAATTTAATATCTATCTTGGCATGCTAAAGTGTGTCGTGCATACACGAAGGTTTTGTTAAATCAGATTTATCTATTACATTTGGCTAAAATCTTTTATAATTATATTGTTATAATACTCGTGTACGTGTGGGTTTTCCAAAATTTTCATTATGCATTAGTATTGATTAATATTTTGAATAGATATTTTTTAAAAGAATAATTTGATTTTGTTTCATTAGAATGGTGTTGTGGTTGATGGTGTTTGATATAAATATTAATATCATGTTTTAGAAATTATGCATCTTTAGTAGCCCGTAATGACCTTTGAAATAATTTATTATCCTGATATCATATCTAAAGTTTAAAGATGAATTAAACTATAATTCTTATATCCATAATCTTGTATATTTATTTTCATCTTGGAGTCACCTATTAGGTTGTGCCTTCGTTTTAATATTTATATTTGAGGTAATAGTAATTTTAGCCGTATTTAATTTTTAAACTCGTGTATGCGTGGGTTAAACTTATAAAGAGCAATAACATCAATCGTTATTGAATGTGGGTAGAAACAAAATTCCTAACATTTTACTCAATCTAATAAAAAAGAATAAATTGAGTCGTGTGTATATGTACAATCTCGTCTATCTATTTACATAACACAGTATCTCATGTTTTCACTTTGAAATTTATAAATAATATCTGGAAATAACAATAACATATACATATCTTAAAAACATATATATAAAGTCGTTGGGGTATGTAATAATTTTATAAAGTTTTAAAAAACATTAAAAGTGAATTTGACCTAATGGAAGCGAATTTGACTTTTATTTACCAATCAAAATGCTTGATTTTAAATATTAGCTCTCTCATTGGTCAATAAAAAAATTCGTTTGTACAATTTGTATCTTCTCATATTATACTAGTTTTAGAACCCGTCACGCACGAGGTTTGGGTAGGATCAAATGTGACCAGAAAATGTGATCAATATGGATAGCTACTTAATTTGTGGTAGGATCAAATGATGTCAATGAACTTTCATTTATGTCACATTGAAAGTCTTAAGAGGGGCTGCTTATATTTTTAACCATGTTGACTGCCAACATGTGCTCCTATTCACGAATTCTACTCTTTTCCTTGTTCCCTCATTCACACGTTCAAGCGGTGGCTATTAGGACATATAGGACCACTACACATCATTAACAAAACAGACAATATATGCATATTACAACCACATATCGTTAGTTGACCCGCACCTTTCTAATAATAAATTGTTATAAATTAGAGGCTATTTTTATTATAGATGATTAACTGGTTATATATTTTGTTTGCGCATCTTACATGTGTTTTAACATGTCACAATATATCTAATTTTTAGTTATTTGAATATAAAAACTGTATATAATTTTCATAACACAATTCGTTAAGATTTTAAATATCTATCTTGGCATGCTAAAGTGTGTCGTGCATAAACGAAGGTTTTGTTAAATCAGATTTATCTATTACATTTGGCAAAAATCTTTTATAATTATATTGTTATAATCGTCGTGTACGTCTCGTTTTTTCAAAATTTTCATTATGCATTATTATCGATTAATATTTTGAATAGATATTTTTTGAAAGAATAATTTGATTTTGTTTCATTAGCATGGTGTTGCGGTTGATGCTGTTTGATATAAATATTAATATCATATTTTAGAAATTATGCATCTTTAATAGCCCGTAATGACTTTTGAAATAATTTTTTTTCATGATATGCTAGTCGTGTCATGTTTACCCAAACAACACTTGTAAAGCTTGAAACCCTCGAACACCCTAGCAGCCCTTTGTGTCCGAGAACTAAAAAAAACCAGAGAACCAAATCTGCTTGATGTCCGATATCAGGTAAAGGTGCCCCTATGTGTTTCTTTTCTGCCTGAGAACAAACAAAACAGAAACTTGATGTTTCTGCTTCAAGTCAGCAGCTATAGAGCAACCAATAATCGATCAAAACATAAAACAAAACCAATCAAAACCTTCTTGGATCAAAGATTCAATTGATCGTTTCAAAGTAAAATCGAAAACCAAAACCCTAGTTCGTGATTAGGGTTTTCAATCGGCTGAAGATGATGATGATCGATGTATGTGTTTGGCTGTGAATTAGTAATGTATGTCATGAGGTATAAGAGCTAGGGTGTAGGGTTTATATAGCCTTGCACCCCTAGCTTGCTTGGGCTTCAACTTGTGCTCCAAGTTAAGCTCACATACCATATACTATCACAACTCTCCTAGCCAAACCCACTCCAAACGCCCCTCTATGTAACCGGCCAATGGGCTTGGTTTAAGCGCAATCGGGTCTAGTACTCTTCGGGTCAAAGTAGGGTCAAACTCAAGCTTAAACGTGAAAACATATTCTAATGTTTTCCGTGTGTGCCTCTAATAGGCTCACACACCCTTAGCTGTATTTGGCTAATTAAACTCCCATATTCCAACAACTCCCACTTGGGAGTTAGAGTAGCAGATAACACAAATACCAACGACAAAAACGTCTAGCAACGCTCTCACTCGCTATTTAACTAAAGGTCTGAGATATAGTTTCATAAATCTTTCTCAGTAGCATGGTCATTTATGTCTTTTTTTTTTTTTTTTTTTTTTTTTTTGGGTAAAGGGTAGTAATCCTGCACCCTGGTAAATATATTAACCGAAAAAACATTTAAGTACAAAGGATATGAGTGAAATCCCATATCTCAGCCCGTTACATAGGCATAACGCTTACATAACAAGATACTACCTAATTTCTAAATAAGAAATCAAAACACTACTCAAATGATAACATAGGACATAACGAAAAAATTACTTCCTAGGTCCTTGAAGCTTGGTGCCATACATGGCATTAAAGGCATCCAAATTCCCCGGAAGATCAGAAACCTGCTTCACATTGTCATCGTAGGTATAGTCATCATACTCATCTTCAAACTCTTGGCCACCACCGAATAGATTAGCAGACTCATCAAATGGGTTAGCAACCACCTCATCTTCAGAATCCGACAACACGATATCTCCCACTTTAGAAAAAGGATTAACTCTCTTAGTAGAAGAGGCGGGCTTCAAATCACTCACATGGGGTACTTGTAATGCAGTACCTGTCTTAGTAGACTTATCTTCATTAACATCCATTGTACGACCAGAATCCACATCCTTGTTGGTGTCATTAGAAGGAGTACCAAAATCATCCGTAGAGTCCATATTAAGAGCATCAAACTGATTTGACGTAGAGATCTTAGTTCCACTCGAACCAGCCACATCAGAAGCATTCTTCTTAGTGACTTCCACTTTCTTAGGTTCAGGAGGAGTCTTCTTGGGTTGATATTGAAACTGCTTACCCACAACAGGTTTAGTAAACCCTCCTTGACCTGGAATAGTAGAACCACCTTGCTTTCCCTTCTTATTATTAATGACCGTCTTGAAACCATCATTAACACGCTTAGTAGGCTGAGCAGGAGGTTCAACAACTTTAGGACATTCAATAAGAGTATGACCAAAAACCTTACATTTATCACAATGAGGTGGTTTCCACTCGTATTCAACCCGTATCTTCTCAATAGTCGAACCCGACCATTCAAGTAACGGTATCTCAACAGTAAGGCTGTCCTTAAGCACCTCATCCGACTTGACTTCAATCATGCATCTAGCAAAACTACTACGGCCCCACGAGTCCTTGCACATTTTGCTAGTAAAAGCATCTAACCTTTTAGGCGTGCCTATCAATGTGGCAAGGAGACTAAGGCCATCATCAGAAAACATAGCAAGAGGAACATCATGGAATTTAACCCACACCGGGATGTTGGTCAAATCCTCTTTAAGTAAGTTGGTGTTCAATGTCCATGGTTTAAGAATAATAGGAACATTTCTAATCAACCAAGGACCATTTTCAAGCACATCATCAACACCTTTCTTTGAATTGAACTTAAAGAAGAAGAACCCCTTTGCATTCATCATTACCTTTTGTATACCAAATTTAGCCCACGCATTGCGTACAAAGTAATCAACAACAGGAAAAGCAAGGCGTTGACCAAGGAAGTATCCATACAAAGTATTCTCAAACCTAGTGTTCACCTCTTCAACCACTTTCATCAGGACAGAAACATCCACACCATTAGTGTTCTTATTACACTCCAACCTACGAAAGTTTGACGTGTATTTCTTTGGTTCAGTAGAAGTAACACCAGCATACGATGAAGAAGGTTGTTTCAAAGCACCAACCTTCTCAATACCAACAGCCCCATGTGCATTCGTATCAACCTTATCATTAGCATTATTATGGCCATTAACATTAGAAGCCATAGGACCACTTGTATCTTGAGGAGGTTTCGAATAATAACCAATAGCAGTAAGCATCTCCTCAAACTCCTTTTGCGACTGCGGCCCCTTAAGATGCTCAAAAGGATTAGTCCCCGTAGAAGTAGTAGCATCCACTGTCACGGCAGGTTTTAATGGTTGCCCATCTTCACCCACAAGAACAAGTTTTCCCTCAAAGATTTATTTTTCCATAGCACGAATATTCAATAAAGTATCATGACCCTCAGGCGTGTCATGACTAGGTGCTTCATGACTAGGGCTTGAACCAAGTGAAACCGGCTCCACTTTTCCATCAGAACGAGACCCAGAAGCAATACCAGTAAACTCATCATTCCTACTATTAGGGTTCATGGTCGATTGAAGATTCGACTCACCAGGACTAAAAATAGGCTCATTCACATCATCGTTTAATTCATCAACCTTGTCCATAACAAACAAGAAAGTAAAGCAACCCTAAAAAACGAAAACCAGAAAATTACTAACCGAAACCCTAAGAAAACTAAATGCCAGGAAAGCAAGAAGATCCACGTCAATCTTCAGTCACGATAACCTTAGTAGAACTAAGGCATGATTATAAGCACAAGATACTAACCAACATCAATCATGATATCAGGTTCGGTTAATAAGATCAAACAGTTGAGATCGGTTTTGGATTGGTGTTTTAAAGTTTATGCATGCATGCAAACCGACCATATGATATAGTCACCGACCCACTATAGTTTTGTTGTAGAATCAGCCAATCAAAACTAAACTATGTGCGCACCAAACGACAAACAAGATAGTAGCAATAATATTCGAAGATAAAAGGATGGAATCAATGTTTTCCGTTTTGTGTTTGAGTCGCCAAGAGAGAATCGCTTTTAGGGTTTTGTGTAGTTTATGTCATCACTTTGGTGTTGGTCATTTATGTCTTACTTTTATCATCCTTTGTTATAGATACCGTTAAACCTCGTATCTTTATTTATCTGAAAGTAAAACTACCTTACAATTCCAAATTACCCAAATACTAATTACACACAGATTTACATAAGACTACTAGCTGGTATTAAACCAATACCCCTAGTCAATTTAGAATGCTTAGGATATGCTAAAGCCTTCGTAAATGGATCAGCTAGGTTGTCATCTGTGTGAACTTTTGATTTCTCCACGTCACCCATTTCAATGGTCTCTCGAATATAATGAACTTTCGCGCGGTAATGTCTAGCACCCTTGGTGATTCCACTTTCATTAGCTATAGTAATGGCTCCAGTATTATTATAATACATATTTGTGGGTTTTGCAATTATAGGAACAATGCCAAGCCCAAAAATGAATTTTCGAATCCATACAGCCTCTTTAGATTCATCATAAGCAGCTATATACTCAGCTTCTGTAGATGAAGTTGCAGAAATACTCTGCTTTGTGCTTTTCCAATCAACAACACCTCCATTTAAAACGATTACATATCCAGTCCGAGATTTTAGGTCATCAGTATCTGTCAGATATCTAACAATAGTGTAGCAAGAAACCCTGAGCTCTCGTTTCGTATCACCTCCATAAACCAGAAACATATCCTCAGTATTGCGTAAATACTTAAGAGTATTCTAAATAGCAGTCCAGTGAAGTTCACCTAGATTATGTTGAAATCGGCTTGTCATGTTCTGAGCGAACGCAACATCAGGATGAGTACATCTCACAGCATACATAATAGATCCTATAGCCGAAGCATAAGGAACTCTTTGCATGCACTCTTTATTAGCAGGTGCCTCAGCACCTTGTAATTTACACAACTTAGGCTCTTCTAGCATTGGGATAGTTCCTCGTTTGGAATTCTTCATGAAAAATCTTTTCAAGATTTTCTCAATGTAAGCACCTTGACATAAACCAATTAATCGTTTTGATCTATCTCTGTTGATCTTGATTCCAAGAATATATGCAACTTCTCCTAGATCTTTCATGGCAAAACATCTTCCAATATAGGATTTTACATCTTGTAACATTGGAATGTTTTTTCCCATGAGTAATATGTCATCAAAATATAGAATTAGAAAAGCTGCATAACTCCCACTAGCTTTATGATATACACATAGCTCATCTTGATTATGAGTGAAATGGAATTTATTAATCTCATCGTCAAAACATTTATTCCATTGCCTAGATGCTTGCTTAACTCCATAAGTGGAACACTTGAGTTTGCATACTCGGTTAGGATATTTAGGATTAACAAAAACCTCAGGTTGATCTATATAGACATCTTTGAAAAGATGTCCATTGAGGAAGGTTGTTTTGACATCCATTTACCAAATCTCATAGTCATAGAACATAGCTATGGCTATGAGAATTCTTATAGCTCTAATGTCTGCAACAAGAGAAAAGGTTTCTTCGTAATCAACCCTGTAGGTTTGATTGAAGCCCTTTGCTATGAGACGAGCTTTAAAGGTGTGTGATGCACCATCCATGTCAGTCTTCTTTTTAAATAGCCACTTGCTGCCAACTGGTTTACAGTTAGAAGGAAGCTCAACTAATTCCCAGACTTCATCATCTTTCATGGATTGCATTTCCACATTCATCGCATCAAGCCATTTCTTACATTCAGGATCCAGCAATGCAGCTTTATAGTTATTGGGTTCACTAAGATCCCCTAACTCATATTCCTCAGCATCGACGTATAAACGCATTCGATCTGGAGCATGGCGTGCCCTTGCAGACGAATAGGAATGATATCACTTTGAGGTTCATTAATTTCTTGACCATCCTCATCATAATGTAAGATAGTGTCTATAGATGGATTTGTATCTTCATCTTGAATAATTCAAAGATCTTCTAGACTAGCACTTGCTTCTTGATCCAAGAGATTATTCTCAAAGAACTCAGCATTTTGGGCAACAATAACTTTGTTCTCTGATGGAAGGTAGAAAGAATATATTATTGTTTCCTTTGGGTTTCCTAGAAGATACGCTTAATAGATCTGGGTTCAAATTTGTCAGGTTTGGTAAGTGTATCACGCTTAGCAAGTGCCTCACAACCCCAAACTTTTATCTAATGCAGCTTAGGGGCTTGCCCATGCCATACCTCGTATGATGTCTTATCAACCTTCTTAGTTGGAACCATATTGAGAATGCGTGCAGTAGACTCAAGGGCATAATCCCAAAAGGACTTTGGAAGAGTAGTTTGACTCATCATGAAGCGAACCATGTCTAGCAGTGTTCGATTTCTCTTCTCAGACACACCATTATATTGTGGAGTGTAAGGAGGTGTTCGAGGTGCAATAATCCCATGCTCCTTAAGATGATCCAAAAACTCTTGACTCATACATTCACCTCCATGATCAGAACGTAGTGACTTAATGGTTTTCCTGAGTTAGCTTTCTACTTCCTTTTGAAACGCTATAAATGTTTCAAATACTTCATCTTTATGTTTCAACAAGTAAAGATAACCATACCGACTATAGTCGTTAGTAAAAGTGACGTAGTAACTTGCTCCTTGTCTTGACACAGTTCTAATTGGGCCACATACATCGGTGTGTATTAGTCCAAGTAGATCCTTAGCCCTTTCCACTTTATGTGAATAGGGTTTCCTTACCATATTACCAGACATGAATGAAACACACTTTTCAAATGACTTAATTTTAGTTGAGTTAATAAGTCCATCATATTGCAACTTCTCCATGCATTTGTTGCTAATGTGTCCTAGACGACAGTGCCACAAGAGAGTAGAGTCCAAGGCAAACTTGGCTCTTTTATTGCTAACAGCAAACATAGAACTATCATTTGTATTAGAACAAGACATATAAACTTCATAAATACCATCCCGAGGGATAGCAGTAAAATAAACAACATTATTTCTAGAAACTAAAATTGCATTATTCGATTCAAAATGATTAACAAAACCATCATCATACAAACAAGAAACTGAAATAATTCCTCTAGTAATAGAGGGAGCATAATGATAATTGTTCAAAACAACCACTAATCCACTAGGGAGACATAAATGAAAAATGCCTATAGCTTCAACTTTTGCTTGTTGACCATTGCCCACATACATACATAAAGCTCCAGGATTCAGCTTCCTACTTCCCCTAACACCCTGAGTAGTATAACAAATGTGAGTACCATAACCCGTGTCATAAACCCAAGATGTATAAGGAAAAGAATAAAGTTCTATGGTTAAAATACCTGAAGTGCTAGCTCCTAGAGATAGCTTCTTCTTTTTCATCAACTCGGCGAGAAACACGGGACAATTCCTTCTCCAATGACCTATTTCACCACATTGGTGATAGGTTGCGTCCTTAACAGGATTACCCTTTTTGGGTGGTGGAGAAATCTTAGGCTTGGGAGCATAATGGTTTATGCTCAAGAGCATAAGCTAGCTTGTACTTGCCCTTTCTATTTTTTTCATTATAAGAAACTTTTCATAATAACCCAACTCCCCCCCCCCCTCTCTTTCTCTCTCTCTCTCTCTCTATATATATATATATATATATATATATATATATATATATATATATATATATAAATATATATCAACATTATTGATAACTCTGTTTAATTCGATGTGTGATTAAATATTACAAAAGACCACACAAACATAAATTTCATGTGACCATTGGATAAACAATAGTCTCACAAAATACACATTTCTTCACTTTAAGCAGCATATGGTCACACTTATTAACACTTTTGACCACTTTATGCTTAATTGTATGTGACTAAATACCCAAAATAAATATGCTTTGTGTGACTAAATATTACAAAAGGTCACACAAACATAAAATTCATATGACTATTGGATGAATAATAATCACAAAAAATACGCATTTCTTCACTTTAAACAGCATATGGTCACATTTATTAACACTTTTGGCCACTTTATGCTTAATTGTATGTGACTAAATACCCAAAACAAACATGCTTTGTGTGACTAAATATTACAAAAGGCCACACAAACATAAAATTCATGTGGCTATTGTATGATCAATAGTCACACAAAATAGATATTTTATTCACTTTAAATAGCATATGGTCACACTTATTAACACTTTTGGCCACTTTATGCTTAATTGTATGTGACTAGATACCCAAAACAAACATGTTTTGTATGACTAAATATTACAAAAGGCCACACAAACATAAAATTCATGTGGCCATTGTATGATCAAAAGTCACACAAAATAGAAATTTCTTCGCTTTAAGCAGCATATGGTCACACTTTTGGCCACTTTATGCTAAATTGTATGTGACTAAATACCCAAAACAAACATGTTCTGTGTGACTAAATATTACAAAAGGCCATACAAACATATAATTCATGTGGCCATTGGATGATCAGTGGTCACACAAAATAGACATTTCTTCATTTTAAACAGCTTATAGTCACGCTTATTAACACTTTTGACCACTTTATGCTTAATTGTATGTGACTAAATACCCAAAACAAACATGCTTTGTGTGACTAAATATTACAAAAGGCCACACAAACATAAAATTCATGTAGCCATTGGATGATCAATAGTCACACAAAATACACATTTCTTCACTTTAAACAACATATGGTCACACTTATTAACACTTTCGGCCACTTTTTGCTTAATTATATGTTACTAAATACCCAAAATAAACATGCTTTATGTGACTAAATATTACAAAAGGCCACACAAACATAAATTTCATGCGACCATTGGATTAACAATAGTCACAAAAAATACACATTTCTTCACTTTATACCGCATATGGTCACACTTATTAACACTTTTGGCCACTTTTTGCTTAATTGTGTGTGACTAAATACCCAAAACAAACATGCTTTGTATGACTAAATATTACAAATGGCCACACAAACATAAATTTTATGTGGCCATTGGATGAACAATAGTCACACAAAATACACATTTCTTCACTTTAAACACCATATTGTCACACTTATTAACACTTTTGGCTACTTTATTTTAAATCGTGTGTGACTAACATAAAAAAAACAACACTCGTGTGACTAAATCATCACAAATGTCACATTTATTATATATTCATGTGGCCACTGGACGGGAAATAGTCACATATAATACACATTTACTTGAATAAATCATCCCAAATGTCACATACATTATATATTTAAGTGGCCAAAGGACGAACAATAGTTACTCTAAAAAACCATTCGTGTGATTCTAAAGTGTTTATGGTCACATCGTGCCTACAATGTATTGTGAAAGTTGAATAAGTGTATACTCTCCCTGCGATTTTGGCGATTAACGAAACCTTAAACCTAACAATCTGTCGCTTTCAATCTATTCTTTAATCAAGTGAACCATTAATAATTTAATATTCGATCATTAGTTGGTCACTTTTGTATGAGAATATATTGATCGCACTTTGTTTGTTTTTTATATTCTCATCGCCTTTTTACATTAATTGCCAATTACTGATTGATCATTCATATTGTCTATATTTTACTAATTGTCAATCTTTGGATCTACTCATTATTAATTCATCAATATCATTTGTGATCGGCGTTGGTTCTATGGGTTAATTATATGTGATGTTTCGCTAAAAACCCTAGTTTTTAAACTAGGGTTTATTCGTATTGATTGAAGACCAGACCTTATCTTCTTGATTTTCTGTTTCTTATTACTTGTCTAAAGGGGTTTGTGGTTGTTGTGATGTCGAAGATGGGAGTGGAGATCAATACACAAACACGACCTGTTGGAGAGAAGGTTGACAGTATGCCACGACATGTGGCTAAAGATAACACTCCTAATGACGACATGGATGCTTGCCCTTCTCCGATTAACGAGGGGAGTAGTTCTCGTAGTGATGGACAAGTGGAGCCGATTTCACTTGGTTCGAGCCCTAGTCATGATGCACCTAGTCATGACACGCCTGAGGGTCATGATACTTTATTGAAAATTCATGCTATTGAAAAACAAATATTTGAGGGAAAACTTGTTCTTGTGGGTGACGATGGGCAACCATTAAAACCAGTTGTGACAGTGGATACTACTACTACTGGGGCTAATCCATTTGAGCATCATAAGGTGCCGCAGTCATAGAAGGAGCTAGAGGAGATGCTTACTGCTATTGGTTATTATTCGAAACCTCCTCAAGATACGAGTGTTCATATGGCTTCTAATGTTAATGCTACTAGTAGTCCTAATAATGTTAATGATAAGGTTGATACGAATGCACATGGAGCTGTTGGTATTGAGAAGGTTGGTGTTGCTTTGAAACAACCTTCTACATCATATGTATGTGTTACTTCTACTGAACCTAAGAAACACACGTCAAACTTTCGTAGGTTGGAATGTAATAAGAAATCTAATGGTGTGGATCTTTCTGTTCTGATGAAAGTGGTTGAAGAGGTGAACTCTAGGTTTGAGAATACTTTATATGGGTATTTCCTTGGTCAACGACTTGCTTTTCCTGTTGTTGATTACTTTGTATGTAGTACGTGGGCTAAGTTTGGTTTACAAAAGGTAATGATGAATGCAAAGGGGTTCTTCTTTTTTAAGTTCAATTCGAAGAAAGGTGTTGATGATGTTCTTGAAAACGGTCCTTGGTTTATTAGAAATGTACCTATTATTCTTAAACCATGGACATTGAACACCAACTTACTTAAAGAGGATTTGACCAACATCCCGGTGTGGGTTAAATTCCATGATGTTCCTCTTGCTATGTTTTTTGATGATGGACTTAGTCTCCTTGCCACATTGATAGGCACGCCCAAAAGGTTAGATGCTTTCACTAGCCAAATGTGTAAGGACTCGTGGGGCCGTAGTAGTTTTGCTAGATGCATGATTGAAGTGAAGTCGGATGAGGTGCTTAGGGACAACCTTACTGTTGAGATACCGTTACTTGATGGTTCGGGTTCGACTATTGAGATGATACGGGTTGAATATGAGTGGAAACCACCTCATTGTGATAAATGTAAGATTTTTGGTCATACTCTTATTGAATGTCCTAAAGTTGTTGAACCTCCTGCTCAGCCTACTAAGCATTTTAATGATGGTTTCAAGACGGTTAATAACAAGAAGAAGGGAAAGCAAGGTGGGTCTACTATTCCGGGTCAAGGAGGGTTTATTAAACCTGTTGTGGGTAAGGAGTTTCAATATCAACCCAAAAAGACTCCTTCTGAACCTAAGAAAGTGGAAGTCACTAAGAAGAATGCTTCTGATATGGCTAGTTCGAGTGGAACAAAGATCTCTACATCTAACCAGTTTGATGCTCTTAATATGGAATATACGGATGCGTTTGGTATTCCTTCTAATGACACAAACAAGGATGTGGATTCTAGACGTGCAATGGAAGTTAATGAAGATAAGTCTACTAAGACAGGTATTGCATCACAAGAACCCCTTGTGAGTGATTTGAAAGAGATGGAGTCGGTTGTGGCTCCTAATACTAGTGATTCTTGTAATCCGCCCGCCTCTTCTACTAAGAGAGTTAATCTTTTTTCTAAAGTGGGAGAAATCGTGGTTTCGGATTCTGATGATGAGGTGGTTGCTAACCCATTTGATGAGTCTGCTAATCTATTCAGTGGTGGTGGCCAAGGGTTTGAAGATGAGTATGATGACTATGACTACGATGACTATGCGAAGCAGGTTTATGATCTTCCAAAGAATTTGGATGCCTTTAATGCCATGTATGGCACCAAGCTTCAGGGTCTTAGGAAGTAATTTTATTCGTTATGTCCTATGTTATCATGTGAGTAGTGGTATATTTTCTTGTTTAGAAAATAGGTAGTATCTTGTTATGTAAGCTTTATGCCTATGTAACGGGCTGAGATATGGGATTTCACTCATATCCATTGTACTTAAACGATTCTTTTGGTTAATATATTTACCAGGGTGCAGGATTACTCCCCTTTACCAAAAGTGTTTACGGTCACTAATACTGATTAATCTAACAAAACTTGTGCCTAATTTTTCACACATATTCGGGTTTTGTTCACTCTTTTTCAATGACAAACGCAACGAACTCAACAATGTCACCTTATGCCACCTACAGTGGCGCAATCTTTGGTGACACACAAAAAAAAAACATGTGTGACTGTATGCATATCGTCACACATTTTTGGTGTAACGAACACCAGTTTTTGTACCAGTGATACATTTGTTATAAATCTCTCTTTATTATTTTCAGATATTAAAAAAGATTTATGATGGGAACTGAGATCTAGCACGTTTTCTTTTACGGTTTTTGTTTGAGTTGTTCAAAGGAGATAGGTTGATGTTGCTTTGGATGCGTTTGGTTTGTAATTTTGTTTTAGTTCATCTCCTATAATGGTGTTGTGTTTGGTAAAAACCAAACTTTGTGAAAGTCAAATAATAATGAAGAAAAATAATCATTTTCATCATAAGCTCATCCTTGTAACTGTGGTCCCAATTTTTGCGGCTCTTTTACTTGGTTTACTCATGTGTGGCCTCATTGCTTATCGATGTAGAAAGAGATCTGCTCCACAGAAACCATAAGGCAAAGAAGGTGGTGCATTTTTCTCAATAACAAGTTTTGATGGACAACTGATGTATGATGAAATCATCAAGGTAACAAATGATTTTGAAGATGCATATTGTATTAGGATCGGAGGATACAGTACCATGTATAAAGCTAAGTTACCACCCAACAATTTAGTAGCTGTCATGAAACTTCATTCATCATCTGAGAATGATGATCATATAGGGTTCCTAAATGAGGTACGAGCATTCACAAACATAAGACATAGAAACATAGTTAAACTCTATAGATATTGCTTCCATGCTCGTCACTCATTTTTTATTTACGAATATCTTGAGAAGGGAAGTCTAAAATCGCTCTTAAGTAGCGATATCACAACAAAGAAAATGGATTGGTTGAAAAGGGTAAGAATTGTTAAGGCTGTGGCGAATGGTTTGGCTTATATGCACAATGATTGCACACCGCCTATAATTATAGAGACATTTCTGGAGCTAATATCCTTCTCGATTATGATCATGAGGCACATATCTCGGACTTTGGAACAGCGAAGCTCCAAAAGCTGGATTCATCCAATTGGACTGCGGTTGTAGGCACCTATGGCTATATTGCACCGGGTACATACCATATATTTTAAAAGTTATATATACTATACGTACTAATTCTCAAGTTTCAGATTTCTCTTAATCATGACCTGATATAACAATTCTTTTCTTATTCTCATGCTTCCTTCAATGTACAGCTTGATTATACGATGGTGGTGACAGAGAAATGCGATGTGTATAGTTTTGGAGTTTTTGCACTAGAAGTGATTATGGGAAAGCATCCTGGAGAACTTATATCATATCTACCAACATTGTCTGCTGATGATCTATTGCTAGTCAATGTAGGAGATAGTTGGATTTCGCGACCATCATCTATAGTTGAGAAACTAGCTCATTTATTTGAGTGTCGCATGGGCATGTTTGAACAACAATCCGCACGAAAGGGCAACAATGTTATTTGAATTATGCATCTGATTAAAGGGTAGAAAACACACTATAGTATTATAATGCATATAAGATTATAGGGATGCATCTAATTTAGGTCGGTGCATCTCGGATTTGCGGTTATAATTTTTCTTATTTTAAGTAATCTTCTTATTTAATCCTAATTCTATATATATATATAGGTGGCTTTATTTTCAGAACCATGTAAATTATGAGAACTGCTAGAACTCATCTAGACCAATGAGATTTTTTCTAAATATTAATGATTATTATTTAATCTAAAGGGTATTATGGTAAAATACAACTATTTTATTTTTTAGATTTTTTTTTATTAAATCCTGTTTTTAAATATCTCATAATTTTTGGACTTTTTTTTTTAATTTATTTTGTGTGCGTTTCTTAGCATCCATGTTTCTAGAATGTAAAGGTGCATGTGTGTTTCTTTTAAATAATGTAAATTTACATGTGTTTTTATTTTTCAATAGTTTAAACTTCAAATGAGTTTTACTTATAAATGTAATTGCAAATATGTTTTTGTGGTATATTGTATAAACTTCTTAACTAAAAACTAAAATCATAAATTATAGTCTAGCCTTTAATTTTTTACAAACCAAAAACATAAGATAATACACATATTTTTATATCAAATAAAATACAAATCAAATGTATTATCTTTAATAACATATGCACGCCTTCTAAGAATATATGTAAGATTATTTCGAACGTGTGTGCACGTCTTGCAAGAACATACATGCACTCCTTCCAAGAACATATGCGTATTTCCAATTTCTCATCAAATTCGTTAAAATATATATGCACGCCTTCAAACAACATATTGACACGTCTAAAAAAAATAATAGTCAATATAACATAACACACATGCACAAGCTTAAATTAGCAAACACAAATAAACATGAGACCAATTTTTTTATGTATGCGAAACATATATAATCCAAACACAAAACATATATGTTTTATACTCCCTCCGTCCCATATTAAGTGTCCACTATTCATATGCACAAAGTTTTAGAAAATCCCACTAACTACACTCTCCACCAATCAAATATCATTTCACCCACTAAAGTCTCATCTCATTGGTTGAAATATTCTATGGACACTTAATTTGGGACATCTAAAGATTCCATTGTGGACACTTAAATTGAGACGGAGGTAGTATGTAAACATATAATCCAAACACAAAACATATATGTTTTATACGTAAACATTGCCAAAAACCCATTAAAAATGTAAATTTGGCTTGTGATTTATTTCAAAATTTACTATTTTTTCCCGGTTAATATTGTCTCTATAAGAACGGCATATAATCACTTGTGCCAAACACAATATTCTAGTTATCCAAAGATACATAAAATCACAATTTCAAATTGTTATTAAATTTATATCTTTATTGCAGTTACACGTATCACTTTTTCTATGATAACATAGAAATATTAAATGTGCTCACCAACAACTAAACAAAATCTTATAAACAAAAATATAAAGTCCCCAAAAAGCAAACCCAAAATAAAATGTTAAAATTTAATCTATAAAGATAATCATGTAAAATATGAATAGAACCTTAAACAAGGGTATAAAGATGTTAAGAAACAAAGTTGTATCTCACACCTGTGCCTAGTACTTGTATATGTATTCATACACTCCTCAACTATTTTAACTTTTATGGGGCATATGGGCCGTTTCCTGTATGCTTTTTAAACACAGGTTTCCTTCTAATTATGTACAAACTTGCATATCTAGATTCTTTAATAAGTCGTTTGTTCGTATGATTTTCTTTAAGCTACATGATAATAAATATATTTTACTTTGTTCTTATTGGTTGTGGCCCCTCCGAGAGAACCCAGAAAGCCACTACTGCTAAAACTTTAAAAACCTGACCTTAGATCATCATGGCGAATCCAACATCAGTAGACAAAAAAACGTTCGTCATCTTAGTATACAATACCTTTGATGTTAATGGTACCGTTGTTCACGTGTTGGTTTTTAAATAATTTTTTATTATGTATTAATATTGATTAATATTTGGTATAGATTTTTGTTGTAAGAAAAGTTTGAATTTGTTTAACAAGCGTTCTGTTTAATTTGATCTTGTTTAAGTTAACTATTGATCATATTCTAGACATTATACGTGTTTAATAGTACATAAATGACCCTTGAAAAAAATATGTTTCTTTGCTATGGTACAATTTTTTCTATCGATTTTTATCTCACAGTATCCCGTGTGGTCATTCAACAAAAAACATAGGTCGTCGTCATCACAATACAAATACGAAGAAGTTCAAATAAGGAAATAGTTCAAAATTAACAATACATCCTTACTCACTTATGTCGTCTTCTTGATCCCCTTCATCACCTAGAGTCTCATTGAAGAAATCTGTGAACCGAGAATTTGTTGCTGCGTCAATTTTTATCCACGCGAGTTTGCGTATACATTCTTTGTTTGGATTTGGCACTTGAAGAACTTGACGCATGCCCGGTAAGTTGGGGAGGAAAGCAAAAAATTTGTGAAAAAATATTTTAGCAAAGAAACTTAAATAAAAAATACTTTATGCGATGTATTCAGAGTAGAAAGTTACTAAACTGTAAAAGAATATATATATGCTTCTAGGGACTTTAATTTCTCTAGTAAAACAATCTTTGTGGAATAACGTCCACCTAAAAGGGTAGCTCAAGTATAAATAAAGGAAATACGGGCCTTCACTATATAGAAAAAAAACATACAAAAGCAAGTAATGGCTTCTTCAAAGTTCTTACTTTCATCTCTAGCTCTAGTACTCGCTGCTCTCTCATTGGTACCAAACTTTACTTCTGCTTCTTTGGAGGAAGCAAATGCTCTTCTTAAATGGAAAGCAAGCCTTAATATCCCAAACAACTCCCAAATTGTATCTTCTTGGACACCCTTTCCAACGAATACTAGCGCACCCCCATCGTGCCCTTCTTGGTTTGGAATTGCTTGCAACACTGATGGGAACATTAACAGGTTGAATCTCTCGATGTCTGAGTTAAAAGGTACACTTCACCAGTTCCCGTTCTCTATTCTAGGCAATCTTACCCATTTTAATCTTAGTGTAAACAGCTTCTTTGGTCCCATCCCACCAGAAATCATGCTCCTGTCCAAACTTGTCCATCTTGATTTTTCAACCAATCAGTTCTCTGGTGTAATTCCACTTACCATTGGTAAACTAAGCCAGTTAACCATTTTGTTTCTTTACGAAAACAATTTAACTGGTTC
The DNA here is from genome assembly GCA_019973895.1 of Chrysanthemum seticuspe. Classification (NCBI taxonomy): domain Eukaryota; kingdom Viridiplantae; phylum Streptophyta; class Magnoliopsida; order Asterales; family Asteraceae; genus Chrysanthemum; species Chrysanthemum seticuspe. Next base: position 351,401,131 of record BPTQ01000005.1, on the reverse strand, counting down.
AATCCCACTAGAAATAAAGAATATTGTCTCACTTGAGAAGCTTTATCTGTACAGAAATAAACTCTCTGGTTCAATCCCTTCATCGTTGAGTGACTTGACTTCTTTGAAACAACTTTCTCTGTTCAGAAATAAACTCTCCGGACCCATTCCAATTGAATTAGGGAATATGAAGTCTCTAACAGATTTAAAATTGAGCAATAATCAACTCAATGGTTCAATCCCTTCATTGTTGGGTGACTTGACGTCTTTGAATATCCTTTATTTGTGGGCAAATCAACTCTCTGGGCCCATTCCTATTGAATTAGGGAATATAAAGTCTCTCACAGAATTAGCTTTGAGTGAAAATCAACTCAATGGGTCAATCCCTTCATCGTTGGGTGATTTGACGTCTTTGAACCTCCTTAATTTGTACAAAAATCAACTCTCTGGACCCATTCCAATTGAATTAGGGAATTTGAAGTCTCTCACAGAATTAGCTTTGGGCCAAAATCAACTCAATGGTTCAATTCCTTCATGGTTAAAAAATCTGACAAGCCTTCAGATTCTGTATCTTCGTGATAACAAGTTATCTGGTCCTATACCACAAGGAATCGGAGGTCTACAATTGGTTAGACTACAGCTGGACAAAAATCAGTTGTCTGGCCGATTGCCTGATGATTTGTGCCAAGGGGGGAAGCTTCAAAGATTATCTGTAAGTTTTAATCAACTCTCTGGTCCTATTCCAAGAGGGCTATGGAATTGCTCCACATTAACAAGAGCAAGGTTTGAATTTAATCAGTTTCGTGGAGATATATCAAATAGTTTTGGTGTCTACCCGAGCTTAAATTTCTTTGATGTGAGTCATAATAAATTTTATGGCCAACTATCTCATAACTGGGGTAAATGCAAGAATTTGACTACATTAATGATGGGATTTAACAACATAAGTGGTAGCTTACCACCGGAGTTTGGAAATTCAATTCAAGTGCTTGATCTTTCTTCTAATCACTTGGTTGGTCAAATTCCAAAGGAGTTTGGAGAGATGAAAAATTTGTTAAATTTAAACTTGAGCGAGAACAACCTCTCAGGTGTTATACCTCACGAGCTTGGATCACTGTATGGCCTCCTTATTCTTGACCTATCAAAAAATAGGTTAAACGGGTCATTACAAAAATATATTGGTAATTGGGTACAAATCAATCACATATATCTTAATAATAACAAGCTCAGCGGAAAGATCTCATCGGAGATCGGTAAATTAAGTCAACTCAATGCTCTTGATTTATCTTGGAATTCACTCACAGAAGAGATACCACTAGAAATTGGAAGTTTAAAAAGTCTCGTAATGATGAATCTTTCGCACAATAAGCTCTCTGGTGCTATTCCTAATAGTTTCAGTAACTTTCCAATAAGGATTGATATCGACCTGTCTTACAATGAGCTCACAGGTCCGGTTCCCCCTTATGCTGTCTTTCTAAATGTCTCTGGAGAAGCATTACAAGGAAATGACGGTCTGTGTGGAAATGTTACAGGTTTGAAACTTTGTGAAAATAAAAAGATAATGAAAAAAAATAATCATTTTCATCATAAGCTCATCCTTGTAATCGCGGTCCCAATTTTTGCGGCTCTTTTACTTTGTTTCTTCATGTGTGGCCTTATTGTTTTTCGACGTAGAAAGAGAACTTCTCCACAGGAACCATCTGGCGAAGAAGGTGGCAAATTGTTCTCAATAACAAGTTTTGATGGACAGGCGATGTATGATGAAATCATCAAGGCAACAAATGATTTTGATGATGCATATTGTATTGGGATCGGAGGATACGGTACTGTGTATAAAGCTGAGTTACAACCCAACAATTTAGTAGCTGTCAAGAAACTTCATTCATCATCTGAGAATGACGATCACATAGGCTTCCTAAATGAGGTACGAGCATTAACAAACCTAAAGCACAGAAACATAGTTAAACTCTATGGATACTGCTTCCATGCTCGTCACTCATTTTTAATTTACGAATATTTTGAGAAGGGAAGTCTAAAATCACTCTTAAGTAGCGATATCACAGCAACGGAAATGGATTGGCTGAAAAGGGTAAAAATTGTTAGGGCTATAGCGAATGGTTTGGCTTATATGCATCATGATTGTACACCTCCTATCATTCATAGAGACATTTCTGGAGCTAATATTCTTCTCGATTCTGATTATGAGGCACATATCTCGGATTTTGGAACAGCGAAGCTTCTAAAGCTGGATTCATCCAATTGGACTGCGGTTGTAGGCACCTATGGCTATATTGCGCCAGGTAACTACCATATATTTTAAATTTATATGTACTATACATACTTATTCTCAAGTTATATAACAACTTTTTTTGGATTCTCCTTCTTCCTTCAATGTAGAGCTTGCTTATACGATGGTGGCTACAGAGAAATGCGACGTGTATAGTTTTGGAGTTGTTGCACTAGAAGTGATTATGGGAAAGCATCCTGGAGAACTTATATCATGTCTACCAACATTGTCGACTGATGATCTATTGCTGGCCAATGTAGGAGATAGACGGATTCCGCGACCGTCACCTTTAGTTGAGAAACTAGCTCATTTAATTTTGAATGTCTCACGGGCATGTTTGGACGACAACCCACAGAAAAGGCCAACAATGCGCCAAGTCAAAGATTTATTTTCAGTGGATGATCGACTTTGGATGAAGATGCGTGTATCGGTAACCTAATGCTTGATCGAGTTTGTATAATGTCTAGTCATAAGTCATAAAGTTAAAGGAACTTTTTATGTTTTGTTTTCTTGTCCTAAATTATGTTGTAGATTGTTATTTAATAAGGAAATAAGGTATATCAATGAAGATTGTTATTTATTAGGTGTTAGAATTATCACCTTCTGTAGACACACTAACATTGTATAGGAATATGCCAGTTAGAATTTATTCTTGCTAATAACAAGAAATCAATTATAAGTCAGTTAATTTGTCGAAAAAGATTGCATAGTAGATCTAGTGGAGAAGAAGAAATCTAACAAAAAGAATATTCCCTTTAAAGTGATAGATACTTTTTCGTCACTAATACATTAAAAACGTGCATAAAAGTGGTCGCTAAAAGAATCTAAAACTCTATAGATAATTGTTCGATTAACTGGTCATGGAAAGTGGCTGCAGGTGTCCACTGGATATGAGTCACTGGGAACTAACAGTTCTATCAGCATCGTCTAGTTATCCCAGATGGGTTGTCCTTGCGAATGAAACTTTGTCTGAGTGCCATGATTCATTAACAAGAGGGCATGGTATTTATCTTAAAATGCTTAAGAACCTCTCTGAAAATTTCTTTTGGCCAAAAATGAAGAGTGGTTTAAAAATTCTTGTGGAAAATTTCTTGGTATGTCAACAGAACAAATACCAAACACTTGCTCCGACTTGTCTACTAGAGCCTCTACCAATTCCATGTCGTGATTGGGAATATATCTCTCTGGACTTCATTGTTGGGCTTCCGAAATCAGGAGGTGTTGATACCGCTAGTTGTGATTGACAGATTGACTAAATACAATCACTTTTACGTTTTACCACCGGCTCACCCATTTATAGGTAAGTCGGTGGCTGCACTTTTTTGTAAGGATATCATTCGCTTACACGGTATACCTCGTTGCATCATATCTGATAGAGATTTCATTTTTCTAAGCAACTTCTGTCAAGAGTTGTTCTGTCTTAGTCAAACCCGACTACGTATGGGCCCCGCTTATCACCCACAATCTGATGGTAAGATGGAAGTGGTTAACTGTTGCCTAGAAGCTTTACTTAAGGTGTTTTGCTGATGAGCGACCCTTGATTTAAACAATTATAGTATATGTTTTTCCCTAGCTAGAAACACAAAAGTGGAAGTTTGTATTCGCGGATCGTTTCCCAACGAAGGTTGAATGGAATTCTTAATTCAAGTTGCGTTTTCGTGAATTTGAATAGTGAAAAAGGTGATAATTTGGGTTTTTACACTAAATTTGATAAACATAAACAAAAAACAACTTAATAAGCATCTAAAACAATAATACGTGCAACAATCTTATTGTAGTCATTATAGTTTATTAGTTCATTTTGGTTGTCATAAGAATGGTGTGTCATTCTTATATAGTATTGATTGTAGGTTGCACATGTTGTGCATGTCTGTTGCCCTAATCGGGTTGAGATGGGGGATTCACCCCATCCTTTGTATTTCAACGTTTTTGGTGTAATGCATTTTACCAGGGTGAAAAATCCCTTTTACTCAAATTAAAAAAAAATAAAAAAATAAAAAAAAAATAAAAAAAAAATGAAGCAATTGGTGCCTAAAACGCAAAGAAAACCTAAAAACGCGAAAACCCAGGCTAATCCCGAGCTTTAAAAGTGAGAACGAGAAATATTAACCCTAGAAACGCAAAACTATTTTTCCTACGTGCTAAATGACAAAAGAAAGTTTTAGGAAAAAGTCGGATATTTTTTTTACTTTTCTTTTATTTTTTATGAATTAAAAACTAAAATTTAGAAATTAATTGTTAAAAATAGTAAATGTTACTGAAAAAATCTCAATAATTCAGGCTGAATAAAAGAAAAATAAGATCCTGATTCTAGCTTATCCAGATAAGCTGGAATAAGCTTGTAAAAAGTTGTGGGGTAAAACTGCAAATGTACATATAAGATTAATTGTTGCCCTAGGAACTGTACAGTCCCTAGGGCGCAGATGGTTATGAGTGTTGGGTTAAGGTGTGCTATGCTAAAGAGGAGGTCCCACTCTTTTTTTTTTTTTTTTTTTCAAAATTTCTTTAAACAAGCTTATAGAATAAGCTGAGCTAAGCTTATCACTACTGAAAATGGTTGAAGACTTTTGAAATTAAGCCTGAAAAAAGCAACAAATAAGCTGAAAGAAAGAAACAAATCTAATGATAAAGAAAGAGCTAACTGATTGAATCCTAATTCAAAAAGCTAGGCTAAAGACGGAATAAGCTAAAGAAACATTTAAGACTAATTCTAAAATGCAATTACAATTAGAAATAATCAAAAGCTAAGCACAAAATAAGCTGGAAACTACAAAAAACTTATTCAGATCTACTAAGCCAAACAGTCCTGAGTGACTGTTTTTAAGCTTAACCACAAGCTTCAATATAATAAGCTTAAAGCTCTAACAAGCATAATATTCAAATACAACCACCAAAGAGCTTATGAAACCAGCATTTAGACCAAAAGAAGCTGTTAAGACCTTTTTGCAAGCTTTTGAAAGTAACTGTTTAAAGACTGTAAATACTAAAAGGACTTTAAGTTATTTTGAAACCTTTGTGAACACCCTCTTGGTTTGACCCTAAAATTTTAGTGGTCAAACACACTAAAATTTCTTAATACTAGCTTTTTGCCGGCTGCCGTCCCACGCCACCTTATCACGCCGCCATCAACAGGTTAAGAAGAGGATCGGGTTTCGTTGGTGGTGCCCGAACCTAATTTTATTTATTAATTCCCTTGTGTTAAGCAGATTTGTTACAGTTTTCGTGGATCATATTTGATAAAAACGATTTACACAATAACTTTGCCAAAGTGTTAATCTTAAAATCGTGTGGTGGAAATATTGTAAAAAAAAAAGAAAAGGTTTTGCTGATTCGGTTCATAAACGGGTCGGGTCGGACCCATGTGAGTTTCGGATATGGGATATGGGTCTGAGATTGGAGTCGGCGTTGTTGTCTTGGCAACCGGGTAGGGTCAGACTTGAAAGACCACGAGTGTGGGCTTGATGATGGGTTATTGTTGTCCCTGATGTTGTTGTTGTGTTGGATACCTGTATTGGGTCACAGTTGGTTCCGCCTCGTATTTGGAGTTTCAATTATTTCATTAGTCTCGAGCTTGATGGTGTTAGGATTTGTAAATCTCATATAATACTTGTGTTGATAATTGTTACTGATTAAACATCGAACTAACGTGATCTAATTTGGTTTTGGTCACTTGTAATAAAATTTGGGCGTTGGGTGGTGGGTGGTGGTGGGTGGAGGTGGCGGTGGAGGTAGGTGGTGGCGTTGGGTGGTAGGTGGCGGTGGAGTGCACCGTTAGTCCTTAGGACTAACGATGCAATTTATTTATTGCATCTTTAGTCCAAATTGCATCTTTAGTCCTAAGGACTAACGGTGCAAATATTTTCTCTTCCGTTAGAAGATAACGGAGAAAAATTTGCACCGTTAGTCCTTATTAACTGAATTTGCTAACAGAGGGATGTATTTGTGCCAACTTTACTAATGGAGGGATGGTTGTGTGCCAAAAAAAAAGTTTAGGGATGTAAAGCGAGATAAAGGGCAAACCACAGGGATGTATTTTGGACTTTACTCTAAAACTAAATTAGAAAAAACAATTTAAACTAAAAATACAATTAAAATGAAATTTGACAGAGTAACACTATGCTAAAAAACTACTCACTAAAATCTGAAAATGAGGGGGCTTTCTATAGATGAGCCAAGAGGTCTTCTAGGGTTTGTAGGAATGATCCATAACCTCTAATCACAGCCCTTCATTCATCAATCGCATCATCCAACTGATCTCTGCCATTGGATCAGTGTTGTGAGGTGTTCAACACAATCAGGAAGGTCTAAATAAACACGCTGGCAATCCTTGATGACATCCCATGTGTCAGACGTGGAAGATTCTTAGTACTAAGCTTGGAGGAGGAGCAATGCAGGTATTTCAGGCTTGAGAAGATGATGAACAGTGGGACTTAGTTTAGGCGGGCAAGGACTGTTTTGTGATTTAATAGTATTGTTTGACTAATTGGGATGGGTTTGACGGGGTAAACGGGTTGGGTTAAAAGGAGTGTAACCGGGTAGTAATAACTTGGGAGTTGGGCTTTTAGAGGTTATGAGCTAAGGGTGTGTTTTGGTTTGTTTTATTTTGGGTTAATAATTTGGTTTTGGGTTATTTTGCATCCGGATATGAAAGAGTAAATTTATCATAGGGACTAATTTTGCCAATTGTGATATTTCAAGGACTTGAGGTGTAACTTTAGGTAATGCTAGGGTGTGATTTGTAATTATGGATAATGATGAGGGTATATATGGAAACATGCCAAATATGATCAAAAATCCGTGAAATGTAGAAAACTAAATCCCCGGTTGCGTCTTTCACACTCTTTCCTTTCACATGCTTGTTTTTTTTCTGTTTTGTCTTTTCTTTGTCCGTTTTGTGATATCCGTACTTGCACATGCATAAACTTAAGAAACACAAAGATATTAAGCATTAACGGCTTGTTTTCAGTTTATTTGAGTTGTTTTAATCAAGAAAAAGGTATATGTTTTCACATATACCAACCCTCTTTTGGAGCAAGTTTTTGGCTAGGGCAGAATACTCGCTCAATACCAATTATCATACTCTAAGTCTGTTTATCATCGTGACCTGCTTCCACTTAACTTGTATGTTCAAAGTGAAACTAATAATGCATACTTAGAGGAACATTTGGTTGCTCAAGATGATGCACTCCAGCTTTTGTGAACAACTTGCTTAGAGCATAGTCACGTATGAAAGCAGAGTCAGATTTGAAGCGAAGAGCGGTATCATTTGTGGTGGGGGATGTAATTCTTCTTTGAATTCAGCCATTTCGTCAACGCTCCCTTTCTAAATGAAAGTTTGAGAAGCTTTCACCATAGTACTTGGACCGGACACTGTGACTCGCCGAGTAGGTCCTGTAGCCTATGAACTTGCTCTTCCTGCAGACTCCAAAGTATACTCTATCTTCCATGTTTCCCTACTACGTCCTGCACACGGTCAATTGGTTTCTCAACCCCCTGCACCCTTACCCGTCTGGGAAAGATTCTTGTTCCCGACAAGATTGTAACACACCGTTGGATATCCAGATCCAATACCTTGGAATTGTTGGTGCAATGGCAAAACCGACCTCTTGAAGAAGCCATGGGGAGAGTACTCATAGGAAGCTTACGTATTCTAAATGGAAGAAATCAATGGGAAAGAGAGAAGAATATGGATCACAGATCAACCATTGATTTCACTAAAAATCAATCTATGATTTTCGGCATTCTATTATGAGCAAGCACATTAAGCATTCCCTGATCTCCAGCAATTTACTTAGCATATTTAAGTTTTTAGTTACTTTTCTTAGCTATAAAATAAGGCGGAAGGTAGAGCATGATCATCAATCATTTGTATTTCAATTTGCGTCCTCTCCATAGGGACTAGTTGATCTCATTGGAGCTCTTTGTTTATATTCTACATTGTTTTGTTCTTCAATAAATGAGTCCTATCCTTCTTCTTTCATATGTTCTGTTAGCCTTGTTCTAACATATAACTTTTTTGCTTAATTGGATCCGTATTGGAAATGCTACTTCTTTTGACTTATATATGGATATTGTAAACATTTACGAGTCTCCAATTCTCTCTCGGAGACAGTGGGAGCAGAGCAGCAGCTCGCAGTTGTGGACAGGTTTGTTGCCAAAAGTTCTTGGTTTCAAAAGGTTCTTCATAGTTTTGATAAAGTATTTGTGAAACTGATAAATGCAATGAAACAGTAAAGGGTAAAAGGTATATAACAATAACAGGTATAGCATAGATAAAAGTTGTTAAAGTTGATTGATTTCTGTTTACAGAAATCTACACTTATATAGTTTCCTAAAAGGCACCAAATGACAGTTATTGTTTCCCTCCAAACGTTGTGTCTTTAGGATGATAACTGCCATGGTAACTGCCAATTCTAACTGCCACAATATGGGCTGCATATACCCATTTGTGCAGGCCTTAATTCGTCCAATACATAAAACATAAATATGTCCATAAACCATAAGTACTAAATACTAATAATACTAAGTATACTTGACTAAATACAATTAAAAAGGGCCAACAGCAGTCTATCAATGCAAGGCAAAAATGGCAAATTGACATTTTTAATAGAGAATGAAAACCTGAAGCGAGAGTTGGAATTCTTCCGTACTGAATTTTCTAAGTTTTTCCACATGGTACAAGGTCGTGCTTCTCTGAATTGTTGATCTATGTCCGCTGCTGAACTGTTGATGATTATTCAGAACATTTGATCTTTTATGTTTTTTTATTAAAAGAGAGATTGACCCTGGTTTATTTATGACTTTTCTAAGTAGCATCTTGATTACGCCTTGCTGAATTAAAATCAAATTCAATCGTGAGTTTACAAAATTCCTTAACAGATAATCTGTAACTTCTATATAAACATAAATTTTGATTTGGTTTCATAGAATGCCCCAAAAGTTACCAACTTGCCGATCATCAAATTGTCCTTAAGGGGTGTTTAAACCCCTATTCTGTTTCACCTGTTTTATATTATTCCGTAACACTTCATCAACAATCTCACATAAAAGTTTACCTTATTTATTTTGCATTTTACCAAAATATTTGTTGGTATTAACCTAACAGAAGATGTGATTTGAAATTAACAAAAATGTCGCAGCGATTTCAAGAAAATTTACACAAAGATTTCTACTTTTATAGACAACCCGAACCTCTTGTATTTGCCGCTGCAGTTTGTATTTACCACTATACCAAGGAAATACATTCCCAATACAATGCAACACTTTTTCTGTACATCTCATTCAGCAGTTTTCCTGCAAACCCGACGGTTAGGATGACCATGGTCAAAGTAAGGAAAAAAATAACTCAAAAAAGTCAACGTGATCGTGACAATAACTTCAAAAAGTCTCCATAATCGCTCATACTACCACTAGAAAATCTCTTCATCTTTTCCTAAATCTGCAAACGTCTCCTAGGCCTCAGCGGGCCTGAGCTTGAGGTTATCCTATACGAATGTACATCCAGCCCAAGACCCGAAAACCCGCTCTCCACATCAAGTGGAGATTCATAGCTTGGATAGGTGGAATGCGATGGACCTGGGTCTGGGCCAGGGCTGTGGCCTGAGTTTGTACTGGCTCGTGGATCAAAGTCCATGGGAATTAAATCCTCTTGGCTACATGTCCTTGAGCCCAAGTCTCGTGTTTCTTCGCACTCGTTGCAGACCAATTTCAAGGCCTAAACCACTTCACCCATGAAGGGTCGGTGTGACACTTCGGGCTGCACACACATTGATGCTATTGCTGCTACTTTAGCAATACTGTCTAATGGAACTTCAGGGGATAGTGATGGATCAATAAGCAAGTTCAGACCTTCTGGTGTTGGGAGGAGGGGACGGGCCCAGGCGACAAGGTTTTCTTGGCCCGATGGCATTGACATGTCAACGGGTTTTCTTCCTGTTAGGAGCTCAAGGAGTACCACTCCGTAGCTATATACGTCACTCTTTACAAGAAGATGGCCTGTCATTGCATACTCGGGAGCCACATACCTAAATTCAAATGAAAAGAAGTTTAAGAAAATTTGGACGCGGCGGGTTCCCTAACGGGCTAAGACATATAATCTGACTCATTTAAAGAAAAAGAAAAGTGTACCCCGAAAGTGCCCATGACAAGTGTCGAAATATGTTGGTTTTCATCATCTAAAGAGAAACGAGCCAGACCAAAATCAGAAACTTTAGGAGTAAAGTCATGTTCCAGCAGAATGTTGCTGTACTTGAAGTCTCTATGTATGACTCTTGGGCTTGAATCTTCATGCAAGTAAGCTAACCCCCGAGCCGCACCCAAAGATATCTTCAAGCGGGCCCCCCAATCCAGTGGTGCGACTTCCTTAACAATCCCTAATCAACCAAAATTTCACTCCAATTATAAACCATCTTCACTAAAAAAAAATAAAAAATAAAGTCAAATATTTGACTTTTGAAAGTCAAACATTTCAATCCCTAACCAACCGAATTGTCACATTTAAGTACCTTTGTTGAATGCATTCGTCTCATTTTTTATTTTTTTATTATTAACCCGGTTTCAATTAAACTTTTTAACTAACTATGTTTTGTAACTTTTTGTCCCTAGTTTCAATTTAACTTTTTTTTTTTTTTTTCCTATACTCACACCATATTTTTTTTATACCTACACCATAATTATGCATTACTGTCTTGTACAGTGTACATTAAAATATTGTACAGTGTGGTGAATGTATAAAAAAAATGGTGTTTTTTTGCTCTATGGTGAAATTACTACTATAAAAATGCTATAGGATGTAGTTTTCGTTTTTTGGTTACAAAATTGTACTCTTTATGTTCTAAATACAACAATATTAGACCGGAATGATAATGAAGATGACTCGGGCCCACTTCCTATCGTTGATCCACCAACCCCTGATGATTTTGTGACGGATAGTAAAGTAGAAATAGAATGCAAACAGCAATAGAGACACCGAGGGTCTTGACGTCCCCCTACCATTGTTTCCGTGACCACGGCTACAACTGCTAAACCGGTCGAACCGATGACCGTGATGTTACAGCAAGCCGGTTTTGTGGGGATTTATAACCAAGATCGAACCGCTGGGTTTCAGACAACGCGGGTTGGCCGGTTCACTGGGACCATCCAGTTCGTTCTTTTTTCTTTGGTGAGAGTATGAGTGGTGATGGTTATGAGTATTGGTCAAAATGAGTTTAATACTAGTAGTAAGGGGGCGTTTGGTACGGTTTTTATTTTTATTTTTTAGGGATTAGGCTCAAAGTAAAAAACAAGTGTTTGTTTTGTATACTAAGGTTTTAATGCTAAATCTCACACCCTTAAGGCTATACGCAGTGGAGGAGGTTGGCATCGGTTGGCAAGGTCGGTCGTGGTCGGTTGGCCCGTTTTGGAGGTCTCGGTCGTGCTCGGTTGGGGAGAGATGGAAGACAAACTCGGTTGGCCTCACAACCGAGTATAAACTCAAACTTTACCCTTTTTTTTCAAAACTTTACCACTTTTACAACATTATAAATACCAACCTCAAACACATTTTTAAACACACAATTCAAACAACTTCTCTTCAATAATCATCATGTCACAAAGAAAAACTCCCAACTCAAAAACCCGACGATCCCGACTTCCCCAAAATTCCCCGAACTTGAATTTCTCACCGGATCCACCGTTTCAATTAACCGGTTTAACACCACCACAAAATCGGGATGTTCGTTTTCAAGCACCCGGTTTTAATTATCAAACACGACTACCACAACCCAACCCTAATCAAAACCCATTTTACGTCAATCGTCCATATTTCCCACCGGGTCGTCCGAGTATCAATCAAAACCAAGCACCAAGCGGTTCGTCATATCATCCTAACATGGATTTCTCACAATCTTCCCAACCTAATCAATCGTTTTCACCGCTTCATGCTGTTAATCTTGATATGGATTATGAGCATTTTATGGAATTCCCTCCTGCTCAATGCTTCACGTCTCAACAATACCCGACTCAAGATGCTTCGATGGTACAAGGTTCGGGGCACGGTTCATACCACGGTTCTATTTGTGTTGAAGACGATGTCGAAGAGACGTCACCCGTCAAATCAAAGAAGGTTACAAAACGGGCTACAAAGGGGAAGGGCAAGGGCAAGAATGTTGCAACTGCACCCGTCGTACCATGGACAAAAACGGAAGAAGTCGCGCTTTGTAGAGCTTGGGTACATGTGTCAGAAAATTCGGAAAGAGGGAACTCTATCAACCGGAGTGGGTTTTGGGATGAGGTGATAGCGTACTTTGAAACTGAAACTGGTTCAACAAGAACCTACGAGTCCATAACGACCAAATGGAAGGGTAAGATTCATTCTAGGGTTGGTTTCTTTTGTGCAATTATGGATAATATCAAGGATAATCACGGAAGCGGCGAGAATAACGAAGACGACTATGAAAAGGCTTGTAACGAATACCGTGTGCTTCACAAGCATGAGTTTACATTGAAGGGGTGTTGGAAAGTTTTGAGAGGGCATTTGATAAGGTTTTAAAAGGTACCATTTTGAAGGGTCGTTTAAGTCCTTATTTGATCACTTTTGTATCCGTTATTGCTTAATATCGTTCCTTTTCACTTTTTAGGTCTCGTGAAGGCAAAATGCTGGAATGGCACTTATTTTGACGAAAAGGCGCGATTATATGAAGAAAATGGCCAAAGTCGAAATCGAGACACTCACAGTTGCTGAAGTTAGAAGGCGACAGCGTCAGGTGCTATTGGCGACGCCGTCCCAAAATTATTGTGACGGGCCAGAACCCAAAACTCGTATTTTCAAGAGACGGCGTCTAGTTGTGAAAGAGTAGGCCGTCGCTACTCAGACGGCCTAGATGCAATCCAGACGACGTCAGAAGCTGAAGAGGACGGCGTCACGGACATAAGGTGACGCCGTCGCAAGGTTAACGTGGCCAAGACGAAACCCTAATGGCGGCGACACGACGGCGTCACTAAACATAAGGTGACGCCGTCGCAATTGTAATCTTATATATAGAATCCGAATTTTTCAGTCTTTGTGTGGAGAGTCTTTGGAGTAAAAACCTAAAACCGAACCTAAGGTGTCTTGTACAGTATTTTAGGGTTTTAAACCCTATCTTACATCAAGATAGGTCTTTACTTCATTAATTCAATTATGTCTTTGATTATTTGTGTGTATGCTTGCATGTTCTCCATGTCTGGCTAATTTATTTGTGTGTTTGCTTAGAAAGTATGAAACTTAATTATTGAATATTGATTGGTTGTTTCTTATCTTAGTTGATTAATGATCTAGTAATGCGATAGGTCATTCGTTGTGTACTTAATGCTTGATTCATCTTTGTGAACCTTAGAATATAATTACCTGAGTAGTTGTAGGCTAAACCATCCAAAGAGCGCCTTAGAGTAGGAGTTTATCATCCCTAGTGGGTTTGTAGACGAGACCCTTTGGTAAGTTCGAAGAGTTAGGGAGAAACGCATACCCTACAACTTTAGACACACAACGCAACTAGGAATAAGACGTGACACTCAACCATCAATAGGAGATAATTAAGGAGTAATACAATCTAAGTAAACACATCTTTAAACTATCATACGAGCACACATTAATTAGACATAGACTCCCAAAACCTTAGTTTAGATAATTAGATAATAGTAGAGTAATCGGTAGAAATACCAACCCCCCAAATCCAATACCCGAGATTCGTACCTTTCCATTTTCATAAAACATAAAAAGATAAAAAATAATCTTCCTCAACCTTAACCTTAGCGTAGTAACTCCTTACTAGCATTCCTATTCCCCTAGAGAACGATATCAATACCCGTGGCTTACCCTAATTACTATACTACAACGATTAGGTTCACTGCCTAGGGTGTTATAAAACTTGCTCGAAGAAAAGGAAGTGTCCTTGACCCCAAACGACGCGTGTAGCGTTATCAGCATTCTGCTTGGAAAACTGTTGAGATGCCTACTTTCACCAAGACTAGTCGGAAGAAATCCGGGACTTCGGAAACCACCTCGGGGTCAACAAAAGGTCCTTTTCATCCCCAAGACGTGGATGATTCTGAAGAAGAATAGACTCGAGAATCACGACCAAAAGGTCGTGACGCAGCCAAGAAGAAATCACACGAGCCACCCGCTTCATTTGTTACTAATATGGCCAAGAACTTTTTCAAGATCAAAAGTTCAAATAAGGAAAAAACCAAGAATATGGAAGAGGAATACATAAAGTTGAAGCAGAAAGAGATGGAGCTTGCAGAGGCAAGGGCAAGGCGAGCCGAGGAGTTAAAAAGGGAGAAACTTGAGCTCCAACGTCAGCAGCTTGCAATGGCAGCACAATCAACCCAGACGCAAGATTTAATTTTCTACAACACACCTCTCGACACAAATATGCCCCCACGACAACTACAAGAACTTGAACAACTTAAGGCCGCAATCAAAGAACGTTACAACTTAGATTATTAAGTTGCAGTTTTTAATAAGTATTGTAACGTCTACGTTTTATTAGTTTAAGTTTTTAATTATTGTTGTAATGTTAAGTATTTTTATTAATGAAGTTTAATTTTGTTTTTAAAAATATTTGAATTAAAAAAAATAAAAAAATAAAAAAAAATAAAAATAAAAAATTCTCAGGTCACCACTGTGGCAACTAGGTCGTCGTCAGGTCGTCGGAGAGAGAAAACTGATGTGGCACCGACGAACTAGGTCGCCATTGTGCATAGCCTAACAGTGGCGTTTCAGAATTGCCACCCACTAGGCCAACTTTTCTGACATTTGCTTTCCAACTTTTTATATAGTCTCTTCCCTCCTTTTTCTTTTGTGTCTTTATGTAATAAAATATTATTTTACTTTGTCTTCTTTTTGAGTACTTGTTTTAAATTTTTTATAAAATAATAATTTATTAAATTTATAAAATATTTTTTCTTTCCTACATCAAATCCAAATTTAAATCCAAATCCAAATTCTAATCCAAATCCAAATCCAAATCCAAATCCTAAACCCGTCTAATCCAAATCCAAATCCAAATTCTAATCCAAAGTTAAATATAGTGCGGTTAGTTTAGATTTTAACTAAGGGTGTGTTTGTTTCATTAAAATGCTTTGGGTCTCAATCTGACTACCACATCTTACTGGTAATAGGTGGCTAGAAAGTCTAAATCTGAACGAAATAATGTTTTTTGTTTTTGTATAATTGTTCGAATGATTTTAAGTGCTCGTTTTTGCAATTTGTTTATTAAATTAAGGCAATACGATAATAAATAACTTATGTAAATATGAAACAAGATTTTTTATCATAAATATAACATAGTTAATAAACAATCAAATATATTATATAAAGTTTACAAAACGAGTTAGAGGCAGTAAGACAAGTCCCCCACCTCTTACTGAGTAAGATGTTATATGTCTAACTGGGTATTACTCAAAAGAAAAAAACAAACTAGCAAAACGTCTGCCCTCCTCTTAGATAAGAGTAAGAGGGCTAGTAAGATTTTTTAAAAAAAAACAAACACACCCTAATATATTTGTTTTTTAAGGGTGCGTTTCGTTAGTTTATGGATTTTGCATAGGTTTAGGAATTCGTTTAAAGTGAAAGAAAATTAGGGAGATTAAATATTTGATTAATCGCAAATAAATTATTGAGTAAACTACACCATTCGTCTTTGTGGTATGCGTTGTCCGACAAGTTTCGTCCTTTGACTGAAAAAAATGCACCGTGCATCCTTAACTGCGAAACGTTATGCATCGTTAGTCCCTCACTCTAATTGGCCACTAACGATCGTTATACCTCATCCACTCGAGGGTATTTCAGTCTTTTCTCAACTATAAGGACCAACGGTGTAATTTTCTCTTTTTATTATTTATTTAACTATTAATAAATAATAGTTTTCATACATTTTATACGTTTTCATTCGTTTTTCTCCGTCTTTATCCGTTTTCATTCGTTTTTATACGTTTTCGTCCGTTTTCATCCTTTTTATACGTTTTTATGCGTTTTTGTCTGTTTTTATAGTTTTCATCCGGTTTTTTACGTTTTTATCCGTCTTTATCTGTTTTATCCGTTTTTAACTTATTTTTTTTGCGTTTTTGTCTTTTTTTTACATTTTCATCCGGTTTTATACGATTTTTTCCGGTTTTCTCACGTTTTTATTCATCTTTATCCATTTTTATACTTTTTTTTCGTTTTAATAATGTTTTTTATCCGTTTTTATGCGTTTTTGTATGTTTTTATACGTTTTCATCCGGTTTTTATCTAATGGCTAATATAAGTTAACCAATTTTTCTGAAAATTTTCACAAAAATTTCAAAAATTTTTCAAAAAAATTTTTCGAAAAAACTTTTTTGAAAAATATTTTCGGAAAAAAAAAAATTTTGAAAAATTTTCGAAAAAAAAAGTTTGAAATTTTTTTTCCGAATTTCGAAAAAAAAAAATTGAAAAAAAATCAAAAAAAAAAAATTGAAGCCACAAAAATTCTAAAAAAAAAATTCAAAGATTTCTTTTCGAAAAATTTTTCAAAATTTTTTTTTCGAAAATTTAAAAAAAAAATTATTTCGAAAAAAAATTTCGAAAAAAAAATTTTATTCAAATTTTTTTTCCCGAAAAATCTTTTCAAAAATTTTATTCGAAAAAATCGTTTCAAATTTTTTTCGAAATTTTTTTTGAAATTTCTAAAAAAATTAGTTAACTTATATTAGCTATTAGATCAAAACCGGATGAAAACGTATAAAAACGAACAAAAATGCATAAAAATGAATAAAACGTTATTAAAATGGAAGAAAACGTATAAAATGGATAAAGACGAATAAAACGTGAGAAAACCAGACAAAATCGTATAAAACAGAATGAAAACGTATAAAAACAGACAAAAACGCATAAAAATATGTTAAAAACGGATAAAAAAAAACGTATAAAAACGAACGAAAATGTATGAAAACCTAAGAAAACAGGACGAAAACGTAAAAAACCGGATGAAAACGTATCAAAACAGACAAAAACGCATAAAACGGACGAAAACGTATAAAAACCAATGAAAGCGGATAAAGACGAAGAAAAACGAATAAAAACAAATGAAAACGTATAAAATGTATGAAAACTATTATTTCTTAATAGTTAAGTAAATAATAAAAAGAGAAAATTACACCGTTGGTCCTTATGGTTGAGAAAAGACTGAAATACCCTCGAGTGGATGAGGTATAACGACCGTTAGTCATGCCAAGAGTGAGGGACTAACGATACATAACGTTTCGAAGTTAAGGTTAGACGGTGCATTTTTTTCGGTCAAAAGAC
Source organism: Chrysanthemum seticuspe (assembly GCA_019973895.1). Lineage (NCBI taxonomy): Eukaryota > Viridiplantae > Streptophyta > Magnoliopsida > Asterales > Asteraceae > Chrysanthemum > Chrysanthemum seticuspe. Next base: position 351,383,579 of record BPTQ01000005.1, on the reverse strand, counting down.
GAAACTTGTCGGTCAACGCATACCATAAGGACAAATGGTGTAGTTTACTCTAAATTATTTAATAATTATTTATAAAAAATAGAAGTCAATAAGTTATTTTTGTTAAATTTGAAAAAGAAGAGAGATAGACTAAAAATAAGATGGTTTCACTTTATTCTTCAAATCCCACGTATTTGTATTGGATTTGATAAAAGCAAATATTTGAGTTTGATGTCCAAATATCAAGATTCAAAATTTAACCAAATATTTACTTTTTTACTTTGAGTCCCTAAAGCAAATCCAACACCTTCAAACAAACGCACCCTAAATTAAGGGTTACGAAACATGCCTAGATTAGTCATTAAAATGATAGATATGGTTTTTATTGACCTACCCAATAAGATGGAAACAAGGGTTTGGGCTCACATGTTAAGTGGAAAAGAAACACCCTGCTTAGTTTTATCGACACCGAGAGGCTTTATGTCCCTACCGTTATTTTCGTCAACATACGGTCCACCATTACCGTTGCGTGATGATGGCAAAGGTGGCGATGGAGGAAGACCTATTAATAGCCAAATGAATATAACTATATGTAAAAAAAAAACTTCATTTTGATTTTCGAGGTCAAACGAAGTGATCCTCCAAGTTGTTAAGTGGAATATTTTATTGGATTGGCATTAGTATTTTTGTTAGACTTACTACTTATATTTGTATCCGTTTAACCTCAAACTCAAGTGTTAGGTTAATAATTAGTATAAATATCGGGTCTCATCCAAATACTATCATCAATCAATAAATCACGTTTTATATGGTATCCGAGATTTAGTTGCATTCACCAACAAAATTTGTTATCTTCCGTCATTGGCTACTCTCGGTGATATGCTTACGTGTAAATTAAACAACTTCAAGACACATATTAAATGTATTCCCAAACAATTCTTATATTTTATTTTATTCACACACACTGAGTAACAAACACTATTATCAATGGCACACATCAATCTCTCATATCTCAACAGGAATAGCAGTTGATATAATCAGTGTTGACATCACTGATTATGATAGTGTGAAGGAGGCTGTTGAAAGTTTGGGCCCCATTAATGTGTTGATTTGTAATCAAGGTGTGTTTGTTGCTCATGAGATTGAGAAGCAGTAGATTAAGGAGGTGAAAGAAATGATTGATTGTGACGTTCAACCAGGGGTGTTTGGTTAAGCTTATTCTTGGCTCAAGAAAGTAAAAAGTGACATCTTATTTCAAGATTTCATCTCATTTGATCTTAATACTAATAAACTTATACAAGCTCATAAGCTGATAAACCAAAAAGTAAGGGGTGTTTGGTTAAGCCTATTCTTGGCTCAAGCTGATGCTATTGAACTTTATTGTAAAGAAAAATTCGACGCAAGTTAACATTTATCTTTTATGCACACATTTTGGGTTTCTTTTTTGGCAAATGTCACATTTTTGGTATAATCTGTGTTGATTAAGGGGGTGTCCGTTTAAGCTTATTTTTAGGCTTGTGAGCCCATTTTAATGGTTTATTTGGAATTTTATGGGCTTATTTAAGCTTGTTATGATATATGATTAATAAAGCTTTACAAACTCATAAGCTAATAAACCCAAAAGTAAGCTTAAGAGTGTTATGAGCTTATATTTCATAAGCCCGAATTTTTGGCTTATTTTGAGACTTAGTGGTCTTATATAAGTTTAATATATCATGATAATTAAGCTTATATTACCCTATAAGTCTCAAAATAAACCAAAAAAATTAGGCCTATGAGATATAAGCCGAAATAAAATAAGCTAATTAGCCCACAAATAAGCTTAAACAAACAACCCAAATCCGTTGAATTCATTTTGTGTTTGTACTCTCAAACGTGTTGCATGGCCCAACATCACCAAGAATCTGATTTCTGCCCTATTCTTAGTAATAAGGGATTTAAACTTGTATTTGAATCAGATAAATTTGTAATCACTAAGGGTGGTGTGTATGTTGGAAAGGGTTACCTTGATCAGGGACTCTTTAAACTAAGTGTTGTAACTGATGAAATTGTTATTAATAATAATAACGCGGGCACTAGCACCGCTTCTGGGTACATGATTGATCCTTTTTTCTTATGGCATTCTATATTAGGCCATGTTAATTTTGTTCCTTGCAAAGAATGATAAACTTAGGCATGTTGTCTAAATGCACAATGGATAAAATATCAAAATGTGAAATATGTGTTGAATCTAAATACACATGTTATTTACAAATATCCGTAGAAAAATCAAATGAAATACTTGGTTTAACCCAAACAGATTTATTTGATTTCAAAGCAACACCATCAAGAGACGAAAAGAATTATTATATTGCTTTCATTGATGATTGCAGCAAATTTTGTTATGTGTACTTAATAAATACCAAAGATGGAGCCTTGAATATGTTTAAGACATATAAGGTAGAAGTTGAAAATCAAGTAGACAAAAAGATCAAAATTCTAAGTTCTGATAGAGGAGGAGAATATGAATCCAATGACTTTGCTGAATTTTGTTCTACTTATGGTATTGTACACTAAACAAAAGCCCATACACCCACAACAAAATGGCATGGCTGAACGTAAGAATAGAACAATGAAGAACATGATTGATTCAATGTTAATTACTTCAGGGGCTCCTCATAGTCTATGGGGTGAAACATGTCTTGCTGCAAATACAGTGTTAAATAAAATTCCTCATAAGAAGAGTGACAAATCTCCATATCAATTAGGGAAACGAAAATAACCTTCTTATAAAAGGATGAAAGTGTGGCGTTGTTTGGCAAAGGTTCAAATACCTTTACCAAAGAGAACCAAACTTGGACCAAAAACAGTTGATTGTGTTTATCTTGGTCTGGCAAAGAATAGTGCTTGTATAGGTTTCTGGTTTACAAATCCAATGTAGAGGACATAAGCAACAACACAATTATAGAAGCTGCTGAGCAGAATTCTTTGAGAATCTGTTGAAGCAGAATTCTTTGAGAATCTGCTGAAGCAGAATTCTTTGATAATCTGCTGAAGCAGAATTCTTTGATAATCTGCTGAAGCAGAATTCTTTGATAATCTGCTGCTTATAGGTTCCTGGTTTACAAATCCAAAGTAGCTGGTGGGGTGTGTCCTGATTGGTCCCCTTTCCCAACGTTTAACCAATAGAACCCAAGCATCAACGGAGACTAGAACCATGGCTACCACTGCTGATAAAACTATTATGGAAATTATGCCACCACTTAGCCTATTGCTAGACCTTTGCTTACTGATATCGACACCGAGGGGCTTTATGTCCCTACCGTTGTTTCCGTGACCAGACGGTCCACCATTACCGTTGCGTGATGATGGCATAGGTGGAGATGGCGGAAGACCTATTTAACAACAAAATGATTATGATTATAAGAAAGAAAATTTTCATTTTGACTTTCAAGGTCAAACAAATTGATCCTAGAGGTATGGTAGATGTGACAGTTTCGACCCATTTACTTATTTTTGGGTGGAGTTGGTAGATGAGACTTAAAAAGCCTGTTTCAACCTCACCCGCCCATGAATAATTGTTGAAAAGGCCGGTTTCAACCCGAACGTGTTACCATGTTAGTTTCGACCCGTTTACATATTAATGAGTTTGGGTTGTTTTTTACACATTCTGGTAAATGGATGAAACAAAAAAATATCTAATAACAGAAGCAGGTTAAATGGATAATGAAGTGTATTAGAGTCAACCCGGCCGTTCTACCAGTACTGAAAAAAGGCTCGTTTTAAACTGTTGCCCAAACCCACCTGACTAGGCCATATCTCGATCTCTTAGTATAGAGTTACCTGGATACTTCACGAACAAAACTTCATAATCGCCAAAAAGAGAGTATTTAATAGGCACTTGTTTCGGACATAATCTTTGAGCAGTTACATACACGGTGAAGTTTTCAAATTTTTCATCAAGTGGTACCAAGTTGATCATGACAACCATCTTTTCTGAATCTTCGTTGTCTTCATTTGCTCCCATGATTCGAACTTGACTTGATTTCATGAAGAGTCGGGCAGCCATTTTAAAGGCCAACTCAGATACTAGGTGGGGTGTTCGTTAACGGCTCCACACACATTATTGTACAATCTGCAAATTACGTACAATTCAAATTGTATGGATTTCCAAAAGTTAACCATCACTTAAACAAAGGGCTGCTAATGGAAAATCCACTTAACATTCACCATTTTTAGTGATTTATCCCCTTAACGTTTTAAAGTTGATGAAGTTCCTTAACTCTTTTTTTCTTGTAATGTAAAGTTGCGGAAAATTGAACCAAAAAGTCATGTCATCCACTAAATCATGCAAGTTTAAAGGTTAACCTCCATGGTTCCATATCGTTGAAAGTTTAGTGGTTTTACCATTACTAAGCCATAAGCAGAATAGTGTCTGGATATGGTTACGTTGTTTGATGAGTTTATATACCTTCATCGAGAGGTGGAGGTGGTAATGCTCTCGGAACTTTGGTAAAGATCGAGAAGGAGAAACTTTAGGTGGTAAAATCGGCACTTGAAAACATCATGATGGTTAAGCTTTAAGAAGGAAGTAACAATGAAAAGTTACTAGTACTTTCTTCAGTTTCTTGTAGTTTCTACGGATGGAGACGCTGTAGGCGGACAAATTGTAGGTGAAAGAGAATTTTCAGCTGGAAGCATTTTTGAACATGTCAATCACTAGATATGCATCAGAGATAAGAGTTGAGAAATTAATGATAAAGTAAACAAATGCATTCCTTTAAAAGAAATTTGTAGACTTTTGTATGGAAAATTGGAAGAAAAGAAAAGTTATATCGTTCTTTCACTTCATTTCTGTTAGTTGGTATACGCCCACAACAGGGTAAGATAATCAAAGACAGTAGCAATATCACTAGGTGGTTACCGGATATCACTTGGATTCGTGTGATCACTTTCCAAATTAAACTATTCGACCCTAATGTCTGGGTTACACGAATATCTACTTGGGATAAGACCAAATATAGTTATAGAATTAGGCCAATTCAATAACCCTTACGCTAATAAGTGTGTAAGCTTTTAGTTTGTTTCACCTGATATTGTTCCTTTTTTTTAGTGTGTATTCAAGCTGAAGATGTCACTCTCTATTTATAGTAGAGAACACTCAACACTAATCAATGAACATTATGTATGATTAACGGCCAATTAATCACCCATAATAAACCTCCATTATCATAGAAATAGTGGTTACATGACCAATTAAACGTGGTCATAAAGCAGTCATAACAGCCAATTGAATGAGTCAAAGCTGTTACAAATTAATCATTGCAGCACTACCAGTAGGAACCATTACACTAGCAGCAGGAACCAAACACTACCAACAGGAACAATCAGCAGGAACCATTACACTAGCAGCAGAAACCATAAAACTACCAGCAGGAACCATCAGTTACCACACTAGCAGTGGTAACCAATACACTAGCAGTGGAAACACTGGCTATCAGTACTAACTTAGCACTATCCGTACTAACTTAGCACTACCAGTACAAACCACTATTGAGTCAGGGTGTTCAAGGACCTCATGGGTGTACACTCCGTACCTCCTAACCCAAAACCAGGTGTGAACTAATCCCACAAGTGCACTAAATTTTCCAACAATCCTCCCCAAATTTAGTCCACTTCCTTTTCAAGAGTAAAACAAACATCAAACAAAACATGTGCATAAACGAAAATATCCTGAGGATTGAATTTCCATCTTAGTACATTACACGTTCAAATATTCGAGAATCAGGGTGTTCTAAGAATTGAACCCTTCAACCCATTTGAATACCTAAAGATAAAATACACACAAGTTTTCAAACACTTAACAGCTCCTGACACTATACAAGCCATGTGTCCATATCCAAATTCATAAATGTTGTAAGAGCCAAAGTCTAAAGCTCCCTGAAGCGGCAAAACTTCAACATTCACATAGGTGGTTCCTCTTTATTCATGCTCCTGCTTAGCACTTTTTCAATGAAAATTAACCATTAAGAAGTAAAGATTTTATCCTCCTTTTCAGCAGGTTCTGAGCACAACATTGGGATGTAAAATAAACATGTGCTTCAGTCCACTGAATGTTAAGCTTTCCACATTGAACTCAGCTCCCAAGTTTCCTCAAGAGGGAGTTGGGTGTCCTAGCATTTAGTGACTAAGTTGGACTTAAACCCATCCCTTTAGCAGACTTTATAACCAAGTCTCTAGCCAATCCCTTCGTCAAGTGATCAGCTAAATTTTGTTGAGATCTAAAAAACTCTATAGATACCACCCCATTCATGATAAGCTCACGAATCATGTTATGTCTGACACCTAAGTGTCTAGACTTCCCATTGTACATCTGGCTATAAGCCTTTGCATATTTAGCTGCACTATCACAACGGATAGAAATAGGTTCTATAGGTTTAGGCCACAATGGAATCTCAAGAAGCAAGTTTTTCAACCATTCAGCTTCTTTACCAGCAGCTGCTAAAGCCACAAATTCAGTTTCCATTGTTGAACTGGTGATGCAAGTTTGCTTTTTGGATGCCCAAGAAATTGCACCTCCACCAAGTAGGAATACCCAGCGACTGGTAGACGAATTGTCTTCAGTGTTACTGATCCAACTTGCATCAGTGTATCCTTCTAATACTGAAGGATAACCCGTATATGAAAGACTATAGTCCATAGTTCCCTTCAGATACTTCAGTACCCTTTGAACTGCTTGCCAGTGATGAACACTAGGATTACTAGTATACCTGCTTAGTTTTCCCACTGCAAAAGCAATATCAGGTCTTGTACAAGTCATGGCATACATTAGGCAGCCAATTACCCTAGAATACTCAAGTTGAGATACAGCCTTGCCATTGCCGACATAGAGTTGAACTCATAAGATCCCATTAACCGACGGATTACATACGGTACTGAACATGTTCTGGACTATAACGAAAACGTCACCCTTTTGATTCGTCCATATGATCATTAGGATCACAAGTAGTGACCGTTCGTCAAGTTTCCCATGACTTCATAGACTTCCCTTGATACCTGATATCAGAAAGTATATGCCCAATAGGAAGTCATAATCTTCCTATGTGACTACGTTCAACCTAGTCATTGTGACTTCTGTTAAGCAGATGGTCAGCGACCCATAAGGATGAACCACCTCCACGTTAAAGAACCCGTAGGTTTTTCGTTTGAACGTAGTGGTCAAGTTGTTACCTTTGACTTAAACACCGAAATCGTCGACGACCATTTCTTCGACTTACCAACTTTTTGAACGAAGAACTCTAAGGTAACACCGGATTTGGATATCTTGGATAAAGATAGGCAACACTATCACGTCGATTTATACGTTTCCGAATATCGGTCTACATGTTACCCTTCAGATCTGTGAATCCACAGTCTGTATTGTACTAAGCACTCGAATAGTACTTACCCCACCATAGATATCTCAAAAAATCTAGAGTTGTTTTAAATCGACTAGTGAACTGCTTCCCTAACCGATCTCTGAACCAATATTTCAGACGAT
>BPTQ01000005.1:351338959-351374754 GCA_019973895.1 Chrysanthemum seticuspe | reverse complement strand
TAGAATGGGACAAGACCCGCATATGGTTGGTTGTTAGTTTCATTTGATAGAACACTATTAGTTACCAACAACGACGTTACTTTGTGTACCGAAGTTTGAAACGATTCGACCTGTTCAAACTTCCCCATCTGAAATCCTCTACCGTCTTCTTCTACGTGAAGAACGACAGTTCGTACTCACACTACATACACGATTGGTGAGGATAAGGACTACTACCACTACTACGATGACACCTCGTCTAGTCCTCTTCCTCGTTTACCCTCTTACTACTGATATAAACATCTCCAGATTAAGAGTTACCATACAGACTAAGGGACAAACTATAAATAGTATTGAAACTTAGAAGGTTTCTTGACACCCTAAGGAACCTACGATTTATATACCGACTCCTACGTAGTTCATTCTTCAAGGAACATTCATTAAAGTGTTTAATGTTTTACTGACTAAATTCTGGTCAATACCTTGTTTGTTACTTGAAGAACCATATGAACCTTCCAAATGTGTTGTGTTATACGTGTACCTACTCCGATAAAGTCAGAGAACACAGTAACTGTTTGAAGGGGGAAGAACCTTTCTAAAGTTCGTATGGAATTATGTATTCTTCCGCCTTCTTGTTAGGATCTGCCTTTGTGTAATCATGATGTTTACGTTTGCCTTTTGTTGTCATTGTACATGGTGGAGTTGTTATGCTCCATCATATTGAAAACAGATGCACCAGCAGCATTGCTACTCTTTGGCTTGTCATTATCCTGCACCTTGAGAGATTCCTCAATGCGCATATGACTGCCCAACTCAACCAGAGTTAATTCCTCCTTCTTATGTATTAAGGTATGCTTGAAATCTTTCCAAGAAGGGGGAAGTTTGTCAATGACACAAGAGACTGAAATAGCCTCATCCATGTGCATATTGTGTTGTGTAAACCTTCCAAGTATACCAAGAAGTTCATTGTTTGTTCCATAACTGGTCTTAAATCAGTCATTTTGTAATTTGTGAAATTACTTACAAGGAACTTCTTACTTGATGCATCCTCAGCCATATATTTAGCATCCAAGGAATCCCACAGTTCTTTGGAAGATTCAAAGTTATGATAAATATCAAACAGGGAATCAGACATACCATTGAGAATTAGACCTCTACAAATATAGTCATCATTCTCCCATTTGCTCCTTCTCCTGATCTGCTCCACAGTAGCATCATCACCATCATCAGGAATAGGAGTGGTTAGCACATACATCACACTCATGCTTGACAGCAAGAAGTGCATCTTCTTCTGCCATCTCCTAAAGTCTACCCCTTCAAACTTGTCCAGCTTAGCAAAGTTTGAAGCCATGTGTTTCATTGCAGCAACAACCATTGATTATCACAAGATAGTTTACTTTGATTGTTGGTTGGTATACGCCCAGAACAGGGTAAGATGTCACACCCCCAAATTACATGTTTTGCAGCGGAATGGAATTCCTGGGGATTGACTGTCATAGCATCACAATCACAGTTATATAGAACGACCAAAAGTGTCGTTTGAAAACACATCGTTTGATATTTATTTAAAACATTCAGAGTTACAAGATAGGTCCCAAAAGTAGATAAAGTTGCGGAAATATGTTTATTACAAGCTAAACGATGTTTTGAAAATGCCATAATTTACACATGAGACGCGTCGTCGCCGCGACTCTATGATGGTCCATATGCGTGCTATGATATAATGCCTTAGTTACCTGAAAATACATTGCTAAAACGGTCAACAATAATGTTGGTGAGAAATCATAGGTTTATGAAAAATATTTTATATGACTACACAAGTATAGGCCATGTATGACAAATATGCCACTTAAAAATGTTACAATTGCTATAAGTCCATGACACCGAAACTAGACTGAACAGAGTGTTTGCCAAACAACTCAATAATGTTATTAAATGAAATGCATCCGTTTGACCAGTTGGAATCCACCATCCCGGATGGAGGAGTCACCCTCAATAGATCTATTCACTCACCCTCGTTTCTTCGGAATTAACGGTTCATGTTATGTAATGGGGACATTCAATTGGCATGAGGTAACTTAAGCAATGTAAATGAATTTGATATACTTGGTATCGTAATAAAAATGATGTGCAATGTATTCTCCCCCGTAGGTTTGAAAATAAGTATAAACATGTACAACGGGGCTATGAAAACTCACCTTAACTAGTAAGACGGGAGTACAAGTACAAGAGCAATACAATGAGTATATACTAAGCAACCCTTGAACGTAGGCCTCTTAGACGCGACCTATGGGAAGTAAGAAATTTACATATTAAAAATTTAAATGATATGCTCGGATAAAAAGAACAACAACTAGCTAGGTCACCCATTTAGACTCATGAGATAAAAATTACTTATCAAAAATTCTAAAAATAAACTCAACTGATAGACATATATATTGGGTTTTTATATACTTATTAGCTAGTCATTATGTTATCAAATTAGCTGTCGTTTAAAACGTTGACATAACATGTCCAAATCTTAAAATAATTGATTATAAAGTATTGGTTAAAAAAAAAATATATGAGTATATACAAATTTCAGTGAGGAATCATAAGCTTATCATGAATGATGTAACTATGTCAATAGTTTATTTAAAAAAATGGTACTTTATGCAAATATTTAGTAACCATTTTGATATTGCATCATGGCCATGTTAAGAGTTGGTACTATTTGATGATGCAATATTGTTCAATATTTTGTTCCAATTGAACATGATACAGTATTTCTATTTCATCATAGTAAAAATACATTCATATAATATTTCTAAACTCTTTTTTTATATATATATATATATTTATAAAATTTTCCAGAAAAAGAAAAACATGACTAAATCTAATACATACAAAGAAACTGTTTTAAGCATATTGCAAAAACAAATAAGAATGAAAAGTCGATATTACGTATTCGAGATAGTTTGTCAATTATTGAAGCAGCCAAGTGGTATGTGCTAAAACACATATCTTTTCATTATCAAAACTGACCCAAATTAACCAAGAAAGAGCCGTTTATTGCTAATATTTGTGGTTTTCTTGAGTTTGTGCATTTGCAGGTACGGATATGTAAAAACACTCAAAAAGAATCCAAATCAGACGAAAATCCGAGCACGGGAGATTAAGAGAGTTTAAGCTGAGCCGGAAAGTCAGGATTGTACATTTATGAAGATTTTATTCTCTGAGGATGATTTTTGGAAGTTACAGTCAAGTTTGAAGAAATGTCAAGATTAGTCCCTGATCTTTGAGTATTTGGCAAAAGTGATCCCTCAAGTTTCAGAATTTACAAGATCAACCCTTGGATTATTTGACATTGCCAATAATGATCCTTGAAAGACATTGTCAGAAATTACAGTTGTGGTCCTTGAAGTTTCAGATTTTACACTTTAAGTCCTTGAAATACATTTTGGATCATTATGCTAGCCTAAAACACTATTGGCCCAATCCAAGCCCAAGATCCAACCCTTACCCGGTCCAATTCACAATTCTCATTACCCGGTTTGATATTACAACCCATTTCCACTTGAACCCGGTATATCCAACCCAAACCCGGTCAAAACGAGTCAAACAAATATATTAAAATCACACGCACCTAAACTTTCCCCCAAATATCCCAACCCAGATAAATAAGAACCCTAAAACACCCCTTAGAACAATTGGCCAAATACACTGTCATTAAGGGTAATTAGGTAAATTCCCTGACACCACTCTGACACACGGATGCCAGCTTGGCAATCCGTGTGTTAGTCCTACCATTTCCTGGCTTCTGATTGGTCCAAGGTGCGTGTCAAATATGATCCAAGGGACGAAATGAAGTGATGATTGATGGGATTGATTTAACGACTGAGATGACTCAAGAGAAAGCACAAGATGAGACTTCTGGATCCTTCCATGAGCTTAAGGCCACCTATATATACCTCTTCATTTCACAGATTGTAATAAGTAGTGTAGTGAGAGGTAGAGGAGGAGTAGAGTAGTAGTAGATTAGCTGAGTAGAGTAATAGTTTTAATGCTTTCAATATTGTAATTTCTTTTCTGTTTTTAAATTCCAAAATTGTATTCAGATTTGAGTAATAAAATTGATTTTTAGTTTCAATTCTCATTTATTCTAAATCACTGTTTCATTGTTTCTCAGCTTATGTTTTTGTTATCTAAAGTTCATCAAATACTTATTTAGAGCTTATTGTGTAGTCTACTCAGTCCTACTCTCACTATACTCAAAAATCTCAAAAAACTGTTCTGGATTGCTAATCTAAGGATGAAAATGGGTTGAATGTGAGTTGGAATTGGGTTTGATAATCAGTTTAGGATAGTGGTTCTCTGATTTCAATAGCAAGCCACAGTGGCTGGAAGTATGTAAGTTTTGTATAATCTTAGCAGTTTCATTTTTGTCATATCTGCACATGTAGCATAATTGTCATTTGATAGTTATAGTTTAGATAATTGTTCCTATTAGCTTGCACTTAATCTTTTATACCTGTTATAGTTTGATTCATGGTTTAGATCTGAATTAAGAGTTTGATTCTGCACATTAGTTCATTTAAGGTGTGTTTGGCATTAGGTCCATATTTGAGTTTAAGGCTTATCCAGAGGTCTTAGTTAGTTGAGTTAATCATTTGTAGGTTAGTTAGACTAAATTGGATCATTGTTTTGCTTCTGCAACTACTCAAAGTCAAATCTGCATTTTACCTGATCTCATAAGCTCATCAGTAAGGTTAGATGATTGCATAAGTACAAATCAGTGTTAGAATCATAAAAGTTAGCTAGCATTAGGTTCATTACATTGATTTTCATTACTTTCAGTTAAAAACTTTGAATCAAATCTCACAGAAGTCAACATTTTACAATTTGTCTCAAAAGTCAAATGTACCAAAATCAGTTTCATCAGATTTTCTAGGCCTTGTATTAGCTTCATTTGAGCTTGTCTTTGCCTGAAATTTGGTACAAATGTTCTCTAGTTGGTATTCTTTAGTTTCCAATTCATAGTTCTTGTTCCAGCTCACTTGATAAGCTGGTACAGCAGCTCAAACAGGTGGGTCAGAACCTGTTTGGGAAGTAGCAATCAGTTAGCTTAATCTTGGTAGAATGCTTATTAGGTGTTAGGAGTAGCTATAATTAGTTGATATTAGTTAGTTTTAGTATAAAATAGCTTCTGTAGTAGATTGGTGACATTTAGTGCTTATTAGCTTATTCCAAAGTGCTTATTTCCATTTCTGTTACATTGCAGCTCTAATTTCATCCACATAAGCCCATGTTTTTATATTTTTCATAGCTTTAGTATAATATTTTAGATTTTCCCTGAATTTTTCATAATTTTTAGTTACTGTTTGCTATTTTTCTTTATTTAAAATAGTTTTTAATCCTTTTTAAATAGTTTTTATTACAATTAATTGAGAAAAAGTTCCAAAAAATAATTTTTCAATTTTAATAGATTAAGATAAATATAAAAAGCATAAAAAATATTTTTCCTTATTTTTCCCCTTTTATTTGGTATTTTTCACAATTTAAATTAGAATTAAATAGTTTTAAATTCATAGAAAATAGAAAAATAATCAGAAAAATATAAAAATAGTTTTGAAAAGTCTTTTGTGTTATTTTAGATTTTTGAAAGGTAATTCCATAATTTTCCCCTTTGTTTTTATAATTTTTAGTTATTTAGTCTTATTTTTAAAGTTAAAAACTAGTTTTTAATTAGAATAAATTCAAGAAAAATTCCTAAAAATTAGTTTTAATTAATAATTAGTTTTCTAATATCATTTTTAGAGTAAAAGTAATTTTAGGTTATTTTTAGGATTTAGATTAGACATAATTGCATTTTATTCGCGTTCTGTTGTAATTCCGTATTTGCGTTTTAGTGTAGAATTGCGTAGTTTGCCTTAGTTCTTAGGTTTTCCCCATTGATTTTAATCCTATATGCTTTCCTTATCCCGTAGTTTAGATAACTTCATTTTATCCCCTTCTATTATTCAAATCCCGATAATTGAGACGTGAGTTGGAAATTCCATTCAACCCTCGTTCGGAACGATCTCGGTGCTCAAACCTAACACGTTTGAGTTACCCACATACTACACTTCTCTTATAATTGGTTTGTCTGAACTGTTATAAGTTTCTTACGGTTAGTCATTCACAAGTGGCTAGCTTGTGTGAGATAACTTGACGGTTTGGACCATATCACCAAGCGCTTGATTCAAATATTATAAAAGCCTTCACTGGTTTTCTTCTTTTTAAAGAAACTATGGTGTAGACATAGTTATAATATATTACATAGTTACAAGAGATTTAATTTGGTTGCTACACGTTTTAAGTGGAGATTTGGTTTAGAGTCCACATGGAAGCTAGATGTAAGAACTACGAAAGTAAAATCATGAGGTGGTAAACATTTAGATGTTAACGTGTTTCAATTTTAACACAAGAACAATATTAGTGGCGTTGTCTCACAAAATGGCTAGAGTCTAAAGCGTAAAAATAAAAATAAAATAAATAAATAAATAAATAAATAAACAAGTAAGTGCAAAATACGGGTTTCACATAAAAAGACGTTTTAATGTAAAAATAAACTAAGTTTTTAAGTTTGGGTGACACTAACTATTCTAAAAATAGTTTGAGCATATCATTGAAATTTATTTGACAATAAAATTGTAGGTCGATGGTACGTTCATAACATGAAGGTGCCTAAAGGAAGTGAACAAAACAAAATAAAATATATGAAGTCATAAAATTTATAAAAATACATTCCTCGCAAGTATTGGGTGAATAAATAATTATCGAATCGAACTCACGTAAACCGTCGTAAATATATGTATATAACAATTTATATACAAAATAAATTTAAAACATCGGGTAAACTAATAATATAATTTTTATAGTATTAAAATGAGTATAAAAATATATCAGGATAATTTTTTGGAATTGTCGGATTAATATTCAAAATAATTGATTACGCGATAGCGTTTATTTAATTGGAAAATACACGTTTAATGAAATATGCAAATCCATGCATGAACTAATATGATGATGATGTTACTAATGATATGTTGACTAAATATAGTCTATATGAAATGTCCTCAATGATTGTTCATGAATTCGCAGCTAAACCCTTACGGTCACGCGAATTTGTTACTCGTAAACCTAGTTTACGACAAATGATGAATAGTGAAGCATGAATAGTGATTTTCTTCGGGAATAAATAGTGTTTCGTGAATAGTAAATTTGAGAAATGACCTGAAAGTACGAGTTGTCACATTCGCCCATCCAAAAAGGAATTCAGTCCCTGAATTCAGTCCATGTTAGGTCCTACGGTGTTGTCGGTGAAAAGGTGAGGATATTTTTGCCGCATTTGGTCTTCCCACTCCCAAGTAAACTCGGGACCTCTTCGAGAATTCCAGCGAACTTTCACGATAGGAATTCGACTCTGCTTCAACTGTTTGACCTCTCGGTCCATGATTTCTGCTGGTTCCTCCACGAAATTGAGTTTATCGTCGAGTTGAATTTCTTCTAATGGAATTACAGGTGATTCATCCGAAAGACATTTCTTAAGGTTTGAAACGTGAAATGTATTATGTACATTGCTGAGTTTTGACGGAAGCTCAAGTCGATATGTTACACGACCGACTCTATTCAGAATTTTAAATGGCCCAATGTACCTCGGGTTCAACTTCCCGCGTTTTCCGAATAGTATCATGCCTTTCCAAGGCGAAACTTTCAACAAAACTTTGTCGCCAACTTGAATTTCTAATGGTTTGCGTCGTACGTCAGCTTAACTTTTCTGTCGGCTTCTGGCAGTTCGGAGTCTATCTCGGATTTGAACTATCTTTTCTGTTGTTTCCCGAACCATTTCTGGACCAGTGAGTTGTGCGTCGCCAACCTCGGCCCAACAAACAGGTGATCGGCACTTTCGACCGTAGAGTGCCTCGAATGGTGCCGCTTTTATGCTGGTGTGATAACTATTGTTGTACGAGAATTCGATCAATGGTAAATGGTTAGCCCAACTATTTCCAAAATCAATCACACATGCTCTCAGCATACCTTCTAACGTCTGAATTGTCCTTTCGCTCTGACCATCGGTTTGAGGATGATAGGCAGTGCTTATCTCTAATTTGGTTCCAAATGAATCTTGTAATGATTTTCAGAAGTTTGAAGTGAATCGACTATCTCTGTCGGAAATGATGGAAATTGGTGCACCGTGCCTTGAGACTATTTCCTTGACATAAAGTCTAGTAAGTTGTTCCAATAAAGTTTCTTGAGATCTTGGTACATCTTATCAGATCCTGGGTGAATAGAATACTTTGACTTATGCGACTCGTGCATAATCAATTCTCGTATCCCGCCATAAAATGGTACCCACATTCTATCCTTGAAGCATAATACTCCATCTGCTCTCTTTACAAAGCCATTTGCATTTTCGGGCATACCATAAGGCTTTTCACTTGGTCGGTTTTCCTCCTTGAGTGCCTCGATCTGTGCCTCGAGTATTTTTATGGTAAAGGTGAACTAATCGTCATTCCTATTGATCTTACTCTTAAAGGTTTGGGTCTTTCTTTCCGGCTAAGAGCATCAGCCACAACATTGGTCTTTCCCGGGTGATACTTGATTTCACAATCGTAATCGCTGAGTAATTCCAACCAACGACGTTGTCTCATGTTAAGCTCTTTCTGATCAAGTATATATTGTAAACTCTTGTGGTCCGTAAACACCGTACATTTAGTTCCGTAAAGGTAGTGCCTCCAAATCTTGAGTGCAAAAACTACGGCTCCCAACTCAAGATCATGAGTGGTGTAATTCTTCTCATGAACCTTAAGTTGTCGAGAAGCATAAGCTATCACCTTCTCGTTCTGCATTAACACAGCTCCAAGTCCTTTGTGTGAAGCATCGCAGTATACAACGAAGTTTTCGATCCCTTCGGGTAGTGCCAAAATTGGCGCACTGCAAAGCTTTTGCTTCAACAACAGAAAAGCAACTTCTTGTTTCTTTCCCCATTCGTACTTCTTGTTTTTCTGTGTCAACTTGGTCAAAGCTTTAGCTATCTTTGAAAAACCTTCAATGAATCTTCTGTAATATCCGGCAAGTCCTAAAAATTGACGGATCTCCGTAGGGTTTGTTGGGGTAGCCCAATATTTTACAGCCTCGATCTTTGCAGGGTCAACCTGTAATCCTTCACTATCGATGACATGACCAAGAAATTGTACTTTTCGGATCCAAAAATCACACTTCGAAAATTTGGCATACAATCTCTCCTTCTTGAGTAGTCCTAAGATCGTTCTGAGGTGCCCTTCGTGCAATTCTTTGTTCTTCGAGTAAATCAATATTTCATCTATAAATACTATCACAAACTTATCCAAATACGGTTTACACACCCTATTCATGAGATCCATGAATACCGCAGGTGCGTTGGTTAATCCGAACGGCATTACTTGAAACTCATAATGACCATAGCGAGTTCTAAATGATGTTTTCGGGACATCCTCCCCCCAAACTCTAAGTTGATGGTAACCTGACCTCAAGTCAATCTTTGAGTATATACTAGAGCCTTGCAACTGATCGAACAAGTCATCGATTCTGGGAAGTGGGTAACGGTTCTTCATCGTTAACTTGTTCAACTCTCTATAATCTATACACATTCTGAAGGATCCATCCTTCTTCTTTACAAACAAGACCGGTGCTCCCCAAGGCGAGGAACTTGGTCTAATGAATCCTTTGTCTAAAAGTTCTTGCAACTGGTTAGACAACTCCTGCATTTCTGATGGTGCTAGTTGGTAAGGTGCTCGTGCAACTGGTGCAACTCCTGGTACTAAGTCAATCTGAAATTCTACTTGGCGTGTAGGCGGAAGTCCTGGTAAGTCTTCGGGAAAGACTTTAGGAAATTCTCGAACAATTGGTATATCTTCAAGTCGCTTCTCTTTGGACTTCTTCTCGGTTATATGTGCTAAGAAAGCATAACAACCTTTCTTTATGTACTTCTCCGTTTTGATGCATGATATAATACTGAGTCTAGTTCCACTTCATTCCCCACGAATGATCAAAGTTTCGCCGTTGTAAGGAAGTTGAACAACTTTTTCATCACAAATGATTCTTGCACGATGTTTGGATAACCAATCCATGCCGATGATGACGTCGAAACTACCAAGTTCTACGGGCATAAGGTCTATATTGAAGGGATGATTTAGAAAATTAAGTGTACAACAACGGACAATGGTGTCGGTGCTAATTAAGTTACCATTAGCTAATTCAATGTTGTATGATGTGTCTAATGTGGTTGGTTTGATATTGAGTAAAGGTGCAAATATAGTGGACACAAAGCTTTTATCGGCTCCCGAATCAAATAAAACTGATGCATAACGATTATTGATAAGGAACGTACCCGTGACAACATTCGGGTCCTCCCTGGCTTCTCCACCTCCCATGACATAAGCTCTTCCTTGTGCCATTCCACCTTGATTCCTGTTTCCTTGGTTCCTTCCCTTTTGACAGTCAGTCTTGTAGTGTCCCCTTTCTTCACAACCAAAACATGTCACTTGTGGTTTTTGATTTTCCCCCATAGCTGGCAACTTGCATTCCCTAGTTTGATGACCCACTTTCTTACAATTACCGCATGGATCAGGGCAACGACCAGGCTTGTGGTGACTCAAACACCTATCACACTTAGGCAAAACCCCCGTGTACCCTTTTCTTTCCTTTGGGCCTGCAACATAGGCCTTTGCAACATCTTGTCTCTTGGGTGGTTGTTGAGTAGCATTTCCACCTCTGTTGTTGTCCCACTTTCGTTTGTTGTTGTTGTTGTTGTTGTTATTGTTGTAGTTGGTGTAATTGTTTCGGTTATTGTTGTAATTGGAGCGGTTGTTGGTATTGTTGTTGTTGTTGTTTCAATTGGTGTTGGTGATGTTGCCTCTCTTTACTACTTGTGCCATGAGCTTTTGAGACACTCGAATAGATTCCTCAATCGTTTGAGGATCAAAAGAAATCACGTCTCCTTGAATAATCTGGGGAAGTCCCCCAATGAAACCCTCCAGTAGCTTCTCGTTATCCGAAACCATAGATGGGCATAACGCGGCCAATTCTTGAAACCTTCGAATGTAAGTATCAATGTCATACCCAACAGTTACTAGTTCATAAAATTCGGTCTCCAACTTTTTCACCTCCGTACGCGGACAATACTTCTTTGTTAACAAACCTTTGAATTACTCCCAGGTGAGCTTGAAAGCATTTTCCATTCCCATTGGTTGAGCATACGAGTTCCACCACGACGTTGCCCCATCAAGTAGTGTACTCCTAGCAAACTTAACCTTGCTATCCTCAGGGCAATTACATAACAAAAACACATACTCCATTTTCTCGAACCATCGAACCATGGCAGTGGCCCCTTCGGTGCCCTTGAACTTTGTGGGGTCTCCGCTTTTAAAATCCTTATATGAACAACTCCGAACCCCAGACCCTCCTGCAATTCCTGCAGCAGCAGCAGCAAGTCTGGCAGCTTTAGAAGCAGCCGCAATTCTAGTAGCTTCAGCAGTTGCCGCAGCCTCGGCAGCATTAGCAAGCCTGGCAGCTTCAGCAGCAGTGGCAAGTCTAGCGGCTTCGGCAGTAGCCGCAGCCTCAGCAGCAGCCGCCACAGTTGCTCTTTCAGTCCTTAATGCCTCAGCTATACTATCCCTCACATACTTTTGCATAGCTGCTTGTGTCAATTCAGGTGTAGCTTTCTTTGGCGCCATTACTCTTCAAAACCATAAGATGAAACAATTATGAGAACTCGTAAGTAGAAACAAACATTACACATATATATCCACAACCACAACATGCATAATATAAATGAGACCACAACGGAACAACCACGAAATATCACAAATATAATTACAACACACGTGGATAATATACATGAAAGTTTCGGCCTACATGGACCGATATCATAGATAGTAAAACCATTCCTACATAGTAGAGTCAATACTTGATATATTTGTTTGTACAACAACCAAAAGACAACAAGTTCTTTAAACTATGCCACACACCTCTTGACTAGGATAGTAGTAAAAACTATACATGATAAAAGTCTACACTAGGCACCTCCTGGTGCTCTGCCTGATCGATCCTGTAGATCTCGAACCTGTGCAGTCAAACTAGCAACCATATCCCTCAACTCGCTAATCTGACCCTGTGCAGTAACAATACTCTCACGAGCTAATGCCAACTCCTGAGCCTATCGCTGTAACTCGTCCTATGCCATCTCAGCTCTATCATATAACTCAGGCATCTCCTGCCTCAACTCAACAATATACTCCCTGTTTTCTAACTGTCTAGATTCTAAACCCTGGTACGAGACATCGACGAAACCCTACCTATCACGAGACCCTCAATCTCCTCCTCAATGGCCTCCACTCGATCCAATGACAGTTTCTCTAATTGTCCTAACATCATATCAATCTGTACCTGTTGGCTATCTATATGTGCCCCTAATGTGTCAGTGGAAGGCTGTCTAGCAGCAGCAGCCTTTGAGCTCTCACCTATCTCGAACCTAACAGGTGGTTCGGGCTCTGTAGAGGGTGATGCAGGGATGTCAAAACGTGCCCGCTTTTTGAGCGGCAAGTCCAATGTAGGTATAGGGTCCCTAAGATAGTATGATGAAGATGATGATGATAATAGTGGTGATGGTGGGTGAATCGGGCCATGTGTAGGGCTAACAGGTGGGGTAGGTGCGACTTCGCCCTCCTCAAAGGGTTCGGTCTCGGTGTCAGTCACTATAAGTGGTAGGGCTGAATTAGAGCCAATCGAAGACAAGACTACAGTGGTGTGTGATAAGGCATCGTTCATGTTGGTGTTAGATGAGACATCCTCCAGGTTCGTGTCAGATGATATAGTGATAGTGTCGGAATCTGAAGACATCTCTGTGACAACCGATGAAAAATAAAAGTAAATAACTCGAATAAAATGTATATGAATCCGCATGTAAAGTGAATATGCACTTATGATGAAATGATGAGATGCTATGATGATGTAGCTATAGTCTAGGGTCAATGATGCAACCTAGTTCTCTATAACTGAAGCTCTGATGCCAATCTGTCACACCCCCAAATTACCTGTTTTGCAGCGGAATGGAATTCCTGGGGATTGACTGTCATAGCATCACAATCACAGTTATATAGAACGACCAAAAGTGTCGTTTGAAAACACATCGTTTGATATTTATTTAAAACATTCAGAGTTACAAGATAGGTCCCAAAAGTAGATAAAGTTGCAGAAATATGTTTATTACAAGCTAAACGATGTTTTGAAAATGCCATAATTTACACATGAGACGCGTCGTCGCCGCGACTCTATGATGGTCCATATGCGTGCTATGATATAATGCCTTAGTTACCTGAAAATACATTACTAAAACGGTCAACAATAATGTTGGTGAGAAATCATAGGTTTATGAAAAATATTTTATACGACTACACAAGTATAGGCCATGTATGACAAATATGCCACATAAAAATGTTACAATTGCTATAAGTCCATGACACCGAAACTAGACTGATCATGATGTTCGCCCCAACAGAGTGTTTGCCAAACAACTCAATAATGTTATTAAATGAAATGCATGCGTTTGACCAGTTGGAATCCACCAACCCGGATGGAGGAGTCACCCTCAATAGATCTATTCACTCACCCTCGTTTCTTTCGGAATTAACGGTTCATGTTATGTAATGGGGACATTCAATTGGCATGAGGTAACTTAAGCAATGTAAATGAATTTGATATACTTGGTATCGTAATAAAAATGATGTGCAATGTATTCTCCCCCGTAGGTTTGAAAATAAGTATAAACATGTACAACGGGGCTATGAAAACTCACCTTAACTAGTAAGACGGGAGTACAAGTACAAGAGCAATACAATGAGTATATACTTAGCAACCCTTGAACGTAGGCCTCTTAGACGCGACCTATGGGAAGTAAGAAATTTACATATTAAAAATTTAAATGATATGCTCGGATAAAAAGAACGACAACTAGCTAGGTCACCCATTTAGACTCATGAGATAAAAATTACTTATAAAAAATTCTAAAAATAAACTCAACTGATAGACATATATATTGGGTTTTTATATACTTATTAGCTAGTCATTATGATATCAAATTAGCTGTCGTTTAAAACGTTGACATAACATGTCCAAATCTTAAAATAATTGATTATAAAATAAAAGAAGTATTGGTTTAAAAAAAAATAGATGAGTATATACAAATTTCACCGAGGAATCATAAGCTTATCATGAATGATGTAACTATGTCAATAGTTTATTTAAGAAAATGGTACTTTATGCAAATATTTAGTAACCATTTTGATATTGCATCATGGCCATGTTAAGAGTTGGTACTATTTGATGATGCAATATTGTTCAATATTTTGTTCCAATTGAACATGATACAGTATTTCTATTTCATCATAGTAAAAATACATTCATATAATATTTCTTAACTCTTTTTTTTTATATATATATATTTATAAAATTTTCCAGAAAAAGAAAAACATGACTAAATCTAATACATACAAAGAAACTGTTTTAAGCATATTGCAAAAACAAATAAGAATGAAAAGTCGATATTACGTATTCGAGATAGTTTGTCAATTATTGAAGCAGCCAAGCGCTTGATTCAAATATTATAAAAGCCTTCACTGGTTTTCTTCTTTTTAAAGAAACTATGGTGTAGACATAGTTATAATATATTACATAGTCACAAGAGATTTAATTTGGTTGCTACACGTTTTAAGTGGAGATTTGGTTTAGAGTCCACATGGAAGCGAGATGTAAGAACTACGAAAGTAAAATCATGAGGTGGTAAACATTTAGATGTTAACGTGTTTCAATTTTAACACAAGAACAATATTAGTGGCGTTGTCTCACAAAATGGCTAGAGTCTAAAGCGTAAAAATAAAAATAAAATAAATAAATAAATAAATAAACAAGTAAGTGCAAAATACGGGTTTCACATAAAAAGACGTTTTAATGTAAAAATAAACTAAGTTTTTAAGTTTGGGTGACACTAACTATACTAAAAATAGTTTGAGCATATCATTGAAATTTATTTGACAATAAAATTGTAGGTCGATGGTACGTTCATAACATTAAGGTGCCTAAAGGAAGTAAACAAAACAAAATAAAATATATAAAGTCATAAAAATTATAAAAATACATTCCTCGCAAGTATTGGGTGAATAAATAATTATCGAATCAAACTCACGTAAACCGTCGTAAATATATGTATATAACAATTTATATACAAAATAAATTTAAAATATCGGGTAAACTAATAATATAATTTTTATAGTATTAAAATGAGTATAAAAATATATCAGGATAATTTTTTGGAATTGTCGGATTAATATTCAAAATAAATGATTACGCGATAGCGTTTATTTAATAGGAAAATACACGTTTAATGAAATATATGCAAATCCACGCATGAACTAATATGATGATGATGTTACTAATGATATGTAAACTAAATCTAGTCTATATGAAATGTCTTCAATGATTGTTCATGAATTCGCAGCTAAACCCTTACGGTTACGCGAATTTGTTACTCGTAAACCTAGTTTACGACAAATGATGAATAGTGAAGCATGAATAGTGATTTTCTTCGGTAATGAATAGTGTTTCGTGAATAGTAAATTTGAGAAATGACCTGAAAGTACGAGTTGTCACATAAGATAATCAAAGACAGTAGCAATATCACTAGGTGGTTACTGGATATCACTTGGAATCGTGTGATCACTTTCCAAAGTAAACTATTCGACCCTAATTCCTGAGTTACACGAATATCTACTTGGGAAAAGACCAAATGTAGTTATAGAATTAGGCACAATTCAATAACCCTTGCGCTTATAAGTGTTTAAGCTTTTAGTTTCTTTCTCCTGATATTGTTCCTTTTTTTTTAGTGTGTACTTAACACTAATCAATGGACATTATGTATGATTAACGGCCAATTAATCACCCATAATAAACCTTCATTATCATAGAAATAGTGGTTACATGACCAATTAAATGTGGTCATAAAGCAGTCATAACAGCCAATTGAATGAGTCAAAGCTGTTACAAATTAATCACTGCAACGCTACCAGTAGAAACCATTACACTAGCAGCAGGAACGAAACACTACTAGCAGGAACGATCAGCAGGAACCATTACACTTGCAGTAGGAACCATAACACTACCAGCAGGAA
This sequence comes from Chrysanthemum seticuspe, assembly GCA_019973895.1. NCBI lineage: Eukaryota > Viridiplantae > Streptophyta > Magnoliopsida > Asterales > Asteraceae > Chrysanthemum > Chrysanthemum seticuspe. The sequence continues at coordinate 351,358,552 of BPTQ01000005.1, read as the reverse complement.
CCATCAGTTACCACACTAGCAGTGGAAACACTGGCTATCGGTACTAACTTAGCACTATCCGTACTAACTTAGCACTACCAGTACAAACCACTATTGAGTCAGGGTGTTCAGGGACCTCATGGGTGTACACTCCGTACCTCCTAAACCAAAACCAGGTGTGAACTAATCCCACAAGTACACTAAATTTTCCAACAATTTCTAGTTGGGTCAATAGACTTTAAGCTAAAAACCGTTACTAGAAGCATTGTAACTTTTAAAAGAGATTATTATGGGTGCCATAATGTTTTTGAAGTTGATGTTTTTATAATCAAAACAAACAAAGATTGTAAACTTTAGAAGTAATGGTATCTTTGGAAGTGGTGGTTTCTTCGAATGACGCGAATTTATGTGTGGCCGAGTCTGCTCTATTTTTTCTATTCCCTTTTCATACACACGTAAATTTAAACCAAGTCTAAAACTTGACGGGAAAAAATAGGGTGGTTCGGGTAAAGTGTCAAAACTAGTCGAGTGAGGATGACCTAGACACACTTTTTGCCTATAAATAATCAAAGTATCAAATAAGATTACAAAAGATTATATAATTTGAATAATAAGGTTCTAATTACTTAACAACTTGATTTAGGATATTTTTCCTTAATATACTAACCTTTGGTGACTTTGAACCTTTTCGATCCATTTGACCCGTTTTCTAACATTTTTTACTCGTTTGACCTGTTACAATACAACTTAACCTAATTCGACCCATTCTTAGGTAAAGGGGTTGAAAATGGCACATCTAGTTGTAACGAAATTAGTCACTCACGCACCTGCAACGAAATTGTTGGTTTTATGGATATAAATTAGTAGACGTGAGTTAGGATCGAACTCGAGACCACGGGATTGCACACTTTGCGTATGAGAATTGAAGTTAATTATTAAATGTAAATGTTATATTTATTTATTAATTAAACGAAATAACTATAACGGACGTTAAGTAATTAAGTGTAATGGACTAACGGTCGTTAAATATAATTGGAAAGTACTAGATTCCAAATATTGGGAAGGTTCCGGAATCCCCTTGTGGGATAACACCACCGATCGGCCAAGGGAAGGAAACCCAACCCAACCCAACTCAAACTCAAACTTGTTCACCAAGTTTAGTTAAGTATATATACAAGGCTAGGGGTCTTGTGTTTTGCATCTCTTATAATCATTAGCTAAAACCTAAAAGTGTTTTGTGTGTGTTTTGCTCCAAACGATCGTGCACCCTCCCTAGGGGATCGATCACTTTGATTTTCCAACTAAAATTGTTTTGTTTAATTAAAACTAGCATTCCTTTAATTTGGTATAGTACGTGTGTACAAGAAAGTGGTACTAACACATTATTGTTAGTATTCTTGGATTGAATTACAAAACGATAAGGGGTAATTCACATAATCCTATAAACCCTAATTAGGGTTTATCCAATTTCTAGTTTTCTGGAATTGAATCTTGAATCGAAAAAGTTCGCATATTCTTGTTTATGTTAATTAATTATTTGTTAATATTTCCTATACGTTTCCGCATGTATACTTTGATGTTTTGTGTTTTATTATTGATTGTTATGATATATAATTCCAACAGTGGCGTCATGAGTCGTTGGTTTCAATGAGTAATTAATTACTAAACGCGTAAAAAATGAATAATTGTATGTTGTTTGATATGATTTATATAGGGTTTGCTTTAATTTTTTGCATGGGTCGATTTTTAAAATATATGGGGCGTACCCCATTTTTTTTAGTCGATTCATTAAATAAAAATTTAGGGTTTTAAATTGTTTGTTAACCTTATCGAAACCTAGAATTAATATATATGTTACGTGATTAATTCATGAATAATATGTTATGTAACATGGAATGATATGCGATCTTGTGACTAATTGAATAAATTGTTATGCTATATCCATGATGATACATGCATGTTTGTCATGGATAGTTGCTTTAATAGTTTAATTGTTAAGATATTTTATCACATGTTTATTTATGATAAATCTTGAATTGGGGAAGACTCCAACTATATATATTAATGAATCAATTATGTGCCATTTGGTATATTTTAATTAAGGGTTTACGCAATCGATTCGTCGATGTATGTGGCTCACTTTCAATTGAGAAAGTGAAAGCCCTAATCAATATATACATTAATTAACCTAAACATTGATTATTAATAGGTTTTATCGAATAAGTTGCATGTGGCTACTTGTTTACACGTATTAAAGTGTTAGTTATATGCGCATTGTTTTTTAGTTGTTTATTTTTTATTGGTTTACTTGTTTGCTTATTATGTATGACAAGTTTTAAGCAAAGGGTAATTTTGGATAGAAAAATAATACGGACTAAACAATGGTGAAATTTGATTTGTTTTGAAGAGTTAAGTTTTCAATAGTTTAATTGATTGGTGATTTTGGTACAAATGGTCTGAACGGCTCACCCAATTTGACGGACTGTGTGGGAAGTATTAGGAGGGGAGCGCATTAGATTGTGACCTTAAAGAAGGAGGTTATTGCTTCAGTGCTGACCGAATTCTCCACTTGCTTGCGAGTCAAATTGGAGCTACTAAGTAAGCCATAAATGTACAAAATCATCTTAAGGGCGAATTAGCTTTTATTCCATGCGCCACTTCAGTGGTAATTACCTGAAACACTAAGTGTTTACACTTATGAAAAAGTACGGTATAATGAAAGATAATTAAAGGTAAATTCCTTGATTGGCGAAACCAATACCTCAATCAAAACTTTGATAATTTGATCTTTATGAATTGGTAATAAAAAGGTTTTTTATTAAATCTATGCTACAAGATGAATGCATGACATCTTTGTACATATTTGATTTGACCACATAAAATCAAAACTAGTACCCTTTATAAATTAAGTTATGTGCCATCTAATTAAAAGGAACACTTGAAGTTGCAATCTACGTCATGTCAGAACTTGGCGAGATTGTGATGGAAAGGTAAATCTTTATGTAAAGTCAGACCTTACATGAACATATTTGCAGTACTTTAAGTTAGACACTTAAATTGAGTAGGAAGTGATACCTGGACTCAAGGCATAAGATGTGATGAAACATGTTTATATTTGCAATAGCGTTGGAAAATATAAATCCCATAATGATCTAGGAATTGGAAATTGTTCGCCAATTATTGTTTGACAGATTACCTAATTATACGCTTTCATTACTAGCAGATCAACTGATGTAATGGACCTATGATAATTTGGATCCTAGTTTTCGAGAAAATTATATGGTTATATGTTTATATTACCTTGGGTATATTTTGTTTTCTTGAAAAGTTGTATTATCGAAAATACTAATACTTGAACTTTTTTCTGTAGAAATGGCTCAAAATAAGGATAACACTAACACTGCACTAAGTTCTGCGTTCAAAACATTTTTTGATCGAGAAAAGTTGACTGGCTCTAAGAATTTCAATGATTGGCACCGCTCTTTGAGAATTGCCTGTAGAGTTGCTGATCGGTTGGATTATCTGTACACGCCTTGCCCTGCTGAACCAGCACCTGCCGCCCCTCAAGCGGAAAAGGATGCTTGGAAAATTGAGTATAAGCGTCATAACGATGTGGCTTGTCTAATTTTGGGAACGATGGAACCTGCTCTTCAAAAGCAGTTCGAAAACTACTTCCCATCTACTATGCTCGATGAACTTCGAACTATGTTCGAGAAACCAGCTGCTGTCGAAATTTATAATTTGATCGATTCATTACACAGCTGCAAGCAGGGAGAGGGTAAACCCATAAGTGCTCTTGTATTGGAGATGAAAGGATGCATGGACCAATTAAAGGCACTTGGCAAAGTTTATGAAAATGACATTGCTGTGAACTTGATCAATAGATCCCTTAACAAGGATTTCAATGGTTTTGTTCGGAACTTCAATATGCACTGCATGGGGAAGACAGTTACTGACCTACACGCACTGCTAATTGATTATGAAAAAGGGTTACCTCAAAAGGCTCCTACTACCCAGGTACTTGCTATTCAAGGTGGAAGGATAAATAAGCCAAAACCACAGCGTGCGAACAACAAGAAGGTGAAGGGCAAAGGGAAAGTTGATAAGGGTAAACAAGTTATGGCCTATCAACCAGAACCCAAGAATGGTGATGGTGATGGTGATGGTGGGAGAGGAGAATGATACTTTGCCACAGCCTGCGAATTCTAGTCGTGAGGGGAATGCAAACGCTGTGGGTACATCTGTTGGGAGTGGTACTCGTGTGATGAATTTGGATGTTGGTTCTGCTGGATCAAATAAAGCTGCTGATGTTGTTACTAACGACCCTATTGTTCCACAAGTTTCGAGTTTCAATGTGGCCTGTCAATCACAAAACTTTGGAATTGATCCGGTTGTTTTGAAGGCGTGTAAGAATTTTGAAGAGGCAATACGTGGTGCTAATGTAATGAATGCGGAGAATGTAGTCAATGGTGCTAATTCTAATTCGTCTCCCACGGTTCATATTGCGAAGCCGGTTTCATATGCGGGTGCTACGTCCATTGATTCCACGAAGCGCAAGCCTAATTTTCGTAGGCTGGAATGTGGGAACAAATCTAATGAGGTGGATCTCTCCGTTCCTTTGAAAGTCGTGGAGGAGGTAAACTCTAAATTTGAGAATACCCTTTATGGTTATTTTCTTGGTAAACGTATTGCTTTTCCCGTCGTTGATTATTATGTTCGTAATACGTGGGCCAAGTATGGTATCCAAAAGGTTATGATGAATGCTAAGGGGTTCTTTTTCTTTAAGTTTTCCACGAGTAAAGGTGTTAATGATGTTCTTGAAAACGGACCGTGGATGATTAGGAATGTGCCAATTATTCTTAAAACTTGGACGTTGAATACTAATCTGCTTAAAGAGGATTTAACTAACATTCCGGTGTGGGTTAAATTTCATGATGTTCCTCTTGCTATGTTTTCTGATGATGGTCTCAGTCTCCTTGCTACATTGATTGGTACTCCAAAAATGCTTGATTCTTACACTAGTCAAATGTGCTTGGATTCCTGGGGCCGTAGTAGTTTTGCTAGGTGCTTGATAGAGGTTTGTGCGGATAAGGCTCTTCGGGAAAGCCTCACTGTTGAGATACCCTTACTGGATGGATCGGGTTCTACTATTGAAAAGATCCGGGTTGAATATGAATGGAAACCGCCAAGATGTGAAACATGTAAACGGTTTGGGCATACGCTGCTTGAATGTCTTAAATCTGCTCCACCGTCTACTCAGCCTAAACAGAGTGCTACTGATGGTTTCCAAATGGTAGGTAACAAGAATAAGGGTAGGAATGGTGGTACAAGTGTACCTGGTAAGGGAGGTTTTAATAAACCAGGTGTGGGGCCTAAGTTTCGGTATCAACCTAAAGCCCCACCTAATCCCAAGCAGGTGGATAATTCTAAAATGAAAGCCACCGAAGTGGCTAGTATGAGTGGGACGAAAATTGCTACATCTAACCCGTTTGATGCACTTAATGTTATTGATACTGATGAATGTGGTACTCCTACTGTTATAGTGGATTCTGATTGTTCAATGGAAGCTAAGGAGGTTGGGACTCTTAAGTCTGGGAATGTATCACAAGATTCGCTTGTGAGTGATTCAATGGAAGCTAACGTGGTTGGCCATACCCCTATTGTTGAGAAAATTGGGGAGCTTGAAAAGCTTCTTATGGATGGGAAAGCTACTCTTGTTGATGATGCTGGGTATCCTATTAAAAAGGTTGATTATATTCCGCCTGCCTCATCTACTAAGAGAGTTAATCCTTTTTCTAAAGTGGGAGATTGATAACGCTACACGCGTCGTTCGGGGTCAAGGAAACTTCCTTTTCTTCGAGCAAGTTTTATAACACCCTAGGCAGTGAACCTAATCGTTGTAGTGTAGTAATTAGGGTAAGCCGCGGGTATTGATATCGTTCTCTAGGGGAATAGGAATGCTAGTGAGAAGTTACTACGCTAAGGTTGAGGTTGAGGAAGATTATTTTTTATCTTTTTATGTTTTTTTAGAAATTGAAAAGGTACGAATCTCGGGTATTGGATTTGGGGGGTTGGTATTGCTACCGATTACTCTACTATTATCTAATTATCTAAGCTAAGGTTGTGATAGTCTATGTCTAATTTGATGTGTACTCGTATGATAGTTTAAAGATGTGTTTACTTAGGTTTTACTACTCCTTAATTATCTCCTATTGATGGTTGATTTGTCCCGTCCTTATTCCTAGTTGCGTTGTGATTCTAAGGCTATAGGGCGTGCTTGTTTCCCTAACTCTTTGAAATTACCAAAGGGTCTTGTTTACAAATCCTCTAGTGATTTATAGACGCCTACTCTACGGTTGTCCTTGAATACTTTATCCTACAATTACCTAGATAATTATATTCTAAAGTTCACAAAGAAATGTCAAGCATTAAGTACACAACGAATAATCTAGCGCACTCTAGATCATTAGTCAACTAAGATAAGTATCAACCAATCAATATTCAATAATTAAGTTTCATATTCCCTAAGCAAACACACAAATAAATTAGCCGGACATGGAGAACATGCAAGCATACACACAAATAATCAAAGACATAATTAAATTAATGAAGTAAATACTTATCTTGATGTATAATAGGGTTTAGAACCCTAAAATACTGCACAAGAAAGCCTTGGTTCGGTTTTAGGTTTTTACTCCAAAAGACTACCCACCAAAAACTGAAAAATTCGGATTCTATACATAAGATTACATCTGCGACGGCGTCACCTTATGTTTCGTGACGCCGTCGTGTCGCCGTCATTAGGGTTTCGTCTTGGCCACGTAAACCTTTCGACGGCGTCACCTTATGACTGTGACGCCGTCCCCTTTAGCTCTGACGCCGTCTTGGCTGCATCTAGGCCGTCTGAGTAACGACGGCCTACTCCTTTAGAACCTGACGTCGTCCCTTGAAAACATGTAATTTTTTCTCTTAGCCGTCGCAAAATGCCTTCCCGACGGCGTCGCAGATATGCAGTGACGCCGTCGCCTTATGTTTCAGCAGCTTTGAGTGTCTCGATTTTGACTTTGGCCATTTTCTTCGTATATTCGCGCCTTTTCGTCCAAATAAGCATCATTCCAGCATTTTGCCTTCAAGAGACCTAAAAAGTGAAAAGGAACGATATTAAGCAATAACGGATACAAAAGTGATCGAATAAGGGCTTAAATGACCCCTCAAAAAGGTACCTTTTAAAACCTTATCAGAGATATCGTGGTTTCTGATTCTGATGATGAGGTGGTTGCTAACCCATTTGATGAGTCTGCTAATTTGTTCAGTGGTGGTGGCCATGAGTTTGAAGATGAGTATGATGACTATGATGACTATGCGAAGCAGGTTCATGATCTTCCAGGGAATTTGGATGCATTTAATGCCATGTATGGCACCAAGCTTCAAGGTCCTAGGAAGTAATTTTTTTTTTCGTTTTGTCCTATGTTATCATTTGAGTAGTTGTTCGTTTTCTTGTTTAGAAAATAGGAAGTATCTTGTTATGTAAGCTTTATGCCTATGTAACGGGCTGAGATATGGGATTTCACTCATATCCATTTTACTTAAACGTTTCTTTGGTTAATATATTTACCAGGGTGCAGGATTACTCCCCTTTACCCAAAAAAACCAGAACCCAAGAAGTACCCTACTCCTAGGAAGGAAAATCCATCCTAAAAAGGATCAAGCATGCCACCACTGCAAGGTCGTTGGGCATTGGAAGAGAAACTGTGCTCTCTATCTTGATGAATTGCGGGCAAATAAGATGAAGTATGCTGGGTCCTCGGGCGCCGGTTCTTTAGGTAACTTATTTGTAATTGAATTATTTACTCGAAATCATAAAATTTCCTGGGTATATGATACTGGATGTGGTATTCACATTTGTAATACACTACAGGGATTTAGAGTGGAGAGGAAGCTAGCCTATGGGGAGCAATATCTGCACGTGGGCAATAGGGCACATGCAACTGTTGAAGCCATAGGAACGTTTAGTTTAGTATTGCCTTCGGTCTTAGTACTGTTATTAAGCAATTGTCATTGCGCACCTTCTATAATTACAGCTGTTGTTTCCTTTTCAGTATTGTTGGATGATGGTTTTACTCATACTTTTTCACGTAATAGAATTTCTGTTTCTTTAAATGGTGTATTTTATTTTAATGCGATTACTGTGAATGGTGTTTTTGAAATTGAAGTGATTGGAAATGAATCTATTTTTGGGTAAAGGGTTTCCCCGGTAAATATATTACTCCAAAAAACATTTAAGTACAAAGGATATGAGTTAAGTCCCATATCTCAGCCCGTTACATAGGCGGTAAAGCTAACATAAGAAGACACTCTCTATCCTTAAAACAGTAAAACAACCACTACTCACTAGATTACATTTGACACAAAACCAAGAATAACCTAACATCTAGATTGCTTACTACCACGACCTTGGAGCTTGATATCATACATGTCAGAAAAAGCATCCAATTGCCCGGGTAAATCATAGACCTGATCCGCATAATCATCATAATAATCATCATAATAATCTTCAAGCTCATGACCGCCACCTGTTGATGCGAGAAATTTAGCCGTAGGATTATCCGGCTCAAGCACCTCCTTATCATCACTGTCAGAAAAAATCACATCCCCCACTTTAGAGAATGAGTTACCCACCATAGAATACGGAGAGGAAGATGAACTAGGCTTAGTAGCCGTATCATGCGCCTTTTCCTTCAAATCAACCTTTTTAAGAGGTTTACCATCATCATCCACAAGAGTAACTTTCCCCTCAATATTTAGCTTTTCAAGCTCCTCAATTTTTCCAACAATAGGAGTAGTACTAGTGCTACCATTTCCACCCTTAGTGGAGCTACCATCTTTGGTCAAGTTAACAGTAACACTAGGAATATCAGCCTCATCAGTATCAACCATATTAAGAGCATTAAACAGATTTGAGGTAGCAATATTCGTACCATTTGTACTAGCCACTTTATTAATCTTCTTCTTTGTAGCATTCGGCTTCTTCGACACAGGCTGATACACCTGCTTCTTATGTTTAGAAGGGCTAAATTTAGCCCCCTTTCCCACCTCAATACCACGAAACGCCTTCCTTTGATGCATTTGGAACGCCTTCCTTTTGCAGTCATGGGGGCGTTTTGATTATGCTCGAGCTTTGATTGACATCAAGGTTGATTAGGAGCTTAAGGGGACAATGGTTATTGTTGTGCCAAGGTGGGATGTTGAAGGGGAGGTATTGCATGCTGTCAAAATGGAATACGAGTGGAAACGACCTCGTTGTGGCGTTTGTATAGTTTTTGGCCATGTTGAGACCCAATGTCCCAAACGTGTGCCTGTTGATCTTAAACATCAAGATTGGAAATGAATCTAACAAATATAATAATTCGATGTTTAGCATCAATAAGAAAATTAAGTTGGACTTGAATTCTTCTTATCTTTGGCATTGTAGAATTTCTCATATAGGCAAGGCTCGCATGCAAAAGCTATAACACGAAGGGCTTTTGCAAAATATCAATGATGAATCATTTGATAAATGTGAGTCATGCATATCTGGGAAGATGACGAAGAAACCTTTTCATAGCAATATGGAGAGGGCATCTGATCTACTTGGTCTTATTCATACTGATGTGTGTGGACCACTTAGACATGTGTCAAAGAGAGGTGCTAGCAACTTCTTAACCTTTACTGATGATTTCAGCCGTTATGGTTGTGTTTATTTACTTAAGCATAAACATGAGGTGTTTGAAACATTTAAGGTTTTCAAAGCAGAAGTAGAGCTGCAATTGGGAAAGAAGATTACAGCTCTTCGATCCGATAGAGGAGGCGAGTATCTAAGCCAAGAGTTTAAAGATTACTTAGCTGAGAATGGAATTGTCTAGAATCTCACTCCTCCATATACTCCAAAATGGTGTATCTGAGAGAAGAAATTGTACATTGTTGGACATGATACGATCTATGTTTAATCTTACTACTCTACATTTATTCTTTTGGGATTATGCTTTAGAATCAGTTGTTCGCATTCTAAATATAGTTCCCACAAAGAAGGTTGATAAGACACCATATGAAATATGGCATGGTAAAGCTCCTAACCTGTCTTATTTAAAGGTCTGGGGTTGCGAGGTGCATGTTAGACGTAACTCAGCAGATAAACTCCAACAAAGATATGTAAAGTGTATCTTCGTAGGATACACTAAGGAAACTATGGGTTACTACTTCTACTATCCAACTGAAAATAAATTAATTGTTGCTAGGTATGGAGATTTTCTTGAAAGTGATCTCGTATTTCAAGAATTCAGTGGGAGAGTTTATGATCTGGAAGATGATCATGAAGATGCATTACCTTCTGAAAACACTAACGTAATTCCGGTAGAACCTGATAGTCTGGGCCCTCCACCAGAAGTTGAAATGATTCATGTTCGTAGATCCGTTAGGTTTACGCGTGCACCTGAACGTCTATGTCTTAACGTAGAGGTTGAGGAAACTATGTTAGGAGATCTTGGAGAGCCTACTAGTTATAAAGCTGCCATGGCAAGTCCTGAAAAAGACAAATGGCAAGTTGCAATGAATGGGGAAATGCAATCCATGATAGATAATGAAGTCTGGGAAGAGGTTGACTTACCTCCAAACGCCAAGGTGGTTGGAAGTAAGTGGCTCTATAAAATAAAGACTGACATGGATGGAAATATACAAATCTATAAAGCTCGTCTAGTTGCGCAAGGTTTTACTCAAACTTATGGCATAGATTACGAGGAGACCTTTTCTCCTGTAGCGGACATTAGAGCTATTAGAATCTCATAGCTATAGCAGCGTACTATGACTATGAGATATGGCTGATGGATGTCAAAACTACCTTCTTGAATGGTCGCTTAGATGAAGACATCTATATGAAGCAACCTGAGGGGTTCGTGAATCCACAATTTCCAAACCGTGTATGCAAACTTCAAATGTCCATTTATGGATTGAAGCAAGCATCAAGGCAATGGAATAAGAGATTTGATGAAGAAATCAAAAGGTATGGATTTATTCAAAATCTCGATGAGCCATGTGTATATCACAAAGTTAGTGGGAGCGATGTAATTTTTCTTATCCTCTATGTTGATGACATATTCATTATGGGAAAAGACATTTCAAGTTTGCAAAATGTTAAGGCATATCTTGGGAAATGTTTTTCCATGAAGGATTTAAGAGAAGCTGCATACATTCTGGAAATTAAGATCTACCGAGATAGGTCAAAGCGGTTAATTGGTTAAGTCAAAGCTCTTACATTGATAAAATATTGAAGAGATTCAATATCCAAAAGTCCAAGAAAGGATATTTACCGATGGAAGTAAAGCATGGCCTATGTAGCGATATGTGTGCTTCAACACCTGCTAAAGTGGCACACATGCAGAAAGTTCCTTATGCTTCGGCAATAGGATCTATTATGTATGCTGTGAGATGCACAAGGCCAGATGTGGCGATCGCTCAGAACATGACCAATCGATATCAACAGAATCCGGGTGAACTTCACTGGACTGCTGTTAAACATATTCTAAAGTATCTTAGGAATACGAAAGATATGTTTTTAGTATATGGTGGAAATCCAGACACAGAGCTTGGTGTTACAGGTTACTATGATACGTCCTGGCAGTGTGATAAAGATGATACGAAGTCTCAGACGGGTTATGTCTTTGTCATCAATGGAGGAGCAGTTGACTGGAAGAGCAAGAAGCAGAGTACAATTGCGATGTCTGTGACAGAACCTGAATACATAGCTGCTTCGGAAGCTGCGATGGAGGCTGTTTGGATTAAGAAATTCATTTCAGAGCTTGCTGTTATGCCTTCAATTGAATCGCCTATTGATATGTATTGTGACAGCTGCAATCATATTTGCCAATGAACCTGGAGTCATGAAGGGCACGAGAAATTTTCTATGGAAGTATCACTATGTTCGGGAACAAGTCCGCGAAGGTGAAATTAATCTATTGAAAGTTCACACAGATGATAACTTAGCTGATCCTTTCACTAAGGCTTTGGCTAGAGACAAGCTTATTGGACATGCCAATGGAATTGGACTTCGTTTAGCTAATAGTTTCATGCAGAACTGTGATTAGTATTTGGATAAAGGATATTGTAAAACATTTATTATTTTGATGAAATAAAGTTTGGATTATGTTTATTTTCATTTATAATATTGTTGTCCTATATTTGCATGTTTAAATCCGTGAGTAACTAAGTTATTCTAAATGTCCGTTGTCGCTTAATGATATGGGAGTATCATTAAACTAAGACAAATATGAGAGATGTGCCATAATATACTTGAAAGTATATTGATGAGAATGTATATCAATTTCAGATGATATTCAATGAATTGAATATAAGACTTATCCCAACTACATAATTTACTTTGTGGATATTGTTATAAGTAAATTATGAATAGTTATCCTCAGACTTGAGATATCAGATAACTGTCATGAATGTAGTGCATTTATGTGGAACAACTTAACGCTATACGTAACTAGTAGTCATAAGGGTTGTTTCCAGATCTGTTACAAAGTTTGTGGGTTAGTCTCGTATTCAAGATAGAATTTGTTCCTTCAAATTTATTTAGAGTTTAATACTGTTGGGCCCCTCGTAGGGTTGACAAGATGTTTGTCTGGCCGCACCCAAAATCTCCCCTAAATATGTTTAGAATATTTGGTAATCTTGGTCAATCACTTATAACGAGAAACAGAATAGTTTAATAAAGAATGACTTAATTCCATGTCTTTATTTAACGTGGTATTAGAAACAAAAGGATAATAATAATGAGAAATCATTAAAAGGTTTTTCCAGGAGCCTTACTCGAATTGTACTAGAGGCATCGAAGCGTTGCTAGACGCTAACCGATTTGATCACTCTATTAAGATATATCCAAGTGGGAGCTGTTGGTTTTATAGATATAAATTAGTAGGCGTGAGTTAGGATCGAACTCGATACCACGGGATTGCACACTTTGCGTATGAGAATTAAAGTTAATAGTTAAATGTAAATGTTATATTTATTTATTAATTAAACAAAATAATTATAACGGACGTTAAGTAATTAAGTGTAATGGACTAACGGTCGTTAAATGTAATTGGAAAGGACTAGACTGCAAATATTGGGAAGGTTCCGGAATCCCCTTGTGGGATAACACCACCAATCGGCCAAGGGAAGGAAACCCAACCCAACTCAAACTCAAACTTGTTCACCAAGTTTAGTTAAGTATATATACAAGGCTATGGGTCTTGTGTTTTGCATCTCTTGTACTCATTAGCTAAAACCTAAAAGTGTTTTGTGTGTGTTTAGCTCCAAACGATCGTGCACCCTCCCTAGGGGATCGATCACTTTGATGTTCAAACTAAAATTGTTTTGTTAAATTAAAACTAGCGTTCCTTTAATTTGGTATAGTACGTGTGTACAAGAAAGTGGTACTAACACATTATTGTTAGTATTTTTGGATTGAATTACAAAAAGGTAAGGGGTAATTCACATAATCCTATAAACCCTAATTAGGGTTCATCCAATTGCTAGTTTTCTGGAATTGATTCTTGAATCGAAAAGGTACGCATATTCTTGTTTATGTTAATTAATTATTCGTTAATATTTCCTATACGCTTCCGCATGTATACTTTGATGTGTTGTGTTTTATTATTGATTGTCATGATATATAATTCCAACAGAAATCAAGTTCTAGCATTCGTGCAAGCTCTAACTTTCCATACTTGGTGTAACCAGGTATTTTGCGCACTTCCGCAACATCCCTTAGCTCACTTAGCGTGAAATAGCTATATAGCAAACAGAATAATTCATCAATGGATTCACACTCTACTACTCCCAAAAAAGACTTTAGCAACTATATATTCGATAACCCATTGAAAATTTTACACTGAAACTAACATATTAGCTAGAGTGAGCGTGTAATTATCTCGCACAAATTTAACCTAAACAATTCACTTAGTTTTTCAATAAATTCAGTATGAACTATGCTCCTACTTAATTAACATGCCCCCATGGTTTGCTTTACAAAGTGATACCATTTAGCGAGCCTAGAGAAACTTCATAGGCTTAAAAAATGTTGGCGCTATACTATATACAATGTTCATTTTTAGTTAGACGGGCACTTCAATATATTTTCGACGAACTTATTTTTCGATTTTTTCAGTTACGAAAAAATCACATATGATTTGTATCACATATCACATGTGATTTCATAAATCACATGTGATTTTATAAATCACATGTGATTTTTTCAGACGTAACTGAAAAAAATTGAAAAAAAATTTCGTCGAAATTATATTAAAGTGTCCCTCTATAGAAAAATGATTTAATTCTCATCGCGATGTTACGATTCGTTTTGCGTAACGATTAACGGTTTGCGTGATATATATATATATATATATATATATATATATATATATATATATATATATATATTTAAAAGGTGAAAGTTATTTTTTTATTTTATTTTTATTATTATTTTTTTTATGGAAAAATGGATGGCCATAATTAGTTCAATGGATATTTAGAGAATGTTAGATCTGCTATAAACTTTTCTCCTATCTTGGACGCAATTCATGTTTCTTTCCTCTCCCCTTATAGTTGGGGTGTGTTTAATATAGCATTTTCCTGTAAAAAAAAGTATAAATTTGTTTTTCACGACTTTTGCTCTTTTCATCGTTGTCTCATTCACATTCAAGCAGTGGCTACTGGGACATAGGACCCTACACATCATTAATTAAAAGGACCATATGCATATTACATCCACATATCGTGTGCTAAAGATATTGAATCCTTAAGTAAAATACACTTAATGTTAGTCTATCACTTAATATTAGTCTTTGCATAACAACATACACTTAATGTTAGTCTAGCACTTAATATTAGTCTTTGCATAACAACGACGGACGTTCGTTATTATTGACCCAGACTTTTCATAATAATAAATAAATTAGTGGCTATTTTTTCTATAGATAATTAACGGGTTATATACCCATACACGCACGATGCTTTGGCATAAATATTACATAATGTGTTTTAACGTATGTCATAGTATATCTAAATTTCAATTGTTTGTGCATAAAAATTGTATATTATCTTATTATAATAATACAATTCGTTAAGAATATAAATTTATTTAATGATAAGGTTCATCTTGCTAATTATCTAAAAAAAATCGCAAGACTTTGCTAATTTATTTAAAAAAGTCACAAGGTTGACCTTGCTAGTTTTCAACCTTACGATCTTTTTAACAAACTAGCAAGATCTTGCTATTTTCATGGGTGGTTTGGCTTTTTGGATAAAAAAAAAGTGTATTTGGTGAAATATGTCTGCAAAATTGGTATTTTTTTTTCATTTTCCCATTGAAAATTTGTTTTTCTGACATCCTTATTTAAACTTTAAAGATGAATTACATGCGTCGTTGCTTATCAATAATATCGTGTATTTATTTTCATCTCATAGTAACCCACTGGGTCGTGCCTTCATTTTGATATTTATAGCCGTATTTAATTTTAAACCCATTTACGCGGGGGTTAAACTTATATAGAGGATTTATATGAGTCTTTATTGAACGTGAATAGAATGAATATATATACATACATACATACATACATACATACATACAGACATACATACATACATACACTCTCTGGCGATTCTGTAACCATTACATCCCTAACCCTTTCATCCAATTCGACCATAGCTTTGGATCCCTAGCTTCTTCCTGTTATTAATTAGCATCTTTGTTAATTGATTCCTGGTAGGAGTTGTTTCTTCTTGCTTTGGTTCTGATTTGGTGATTCGTTTTATCTAGTGTTTACAAAATTGTTTTTGGGTTTAACCTAATTCGGATTGTCTGGGTATTCTGATTTGAATCGAATTGGTTTTTACTCCTTCATTGGTCTTGGATTTCATTATTTTTATGCTATTAAACCATGGGAGCAGGTTAGACGTTTTATGTTTGTGTTTAAACCCTAACGATTGAGTTAGGGTTTGGTTTGTTTCTGTAAGCTGCTGCTGGTTTTGTGTCGTGTTCTTTGATTGTTTTTGGGGGTTTAGAGAGATGGAGAAAGGTTTCTTTAACAAAGATTCGTCATTGAAAGTTGCTAAAACAGCTACTAACTTGGCCGATCAAGTTGGTACGAATACGGACACTGACCCTGATGGGAACGTGGCTACTGCTGGCAAACCTAATCCGTATGAATCGCTGACGGCTAGGCTCAAAAGTCTTAGAGGTGAGTATGGAATTGATTCGGCTGCTGGTACTCGTGATGGTCCTTTGACATCTGATTCGGGTAACGTGAATGCTTCTACTTCTGGTCCTAACGTGATTGGTAGTGAAACTAATGAAGTGAGGTCATTTGCTAGTGTTTTAAACCCGGAACGTGTCTCTCGGAAAGTTAATTTTCGTGCCTTGGTGAATGAGACGCGCATCGATAATCATGATACGGTGCTTCCGAAGGCTGCTATGGAGGGTGTATTCAACCGGTATGACAATACACTTGTTGGCTTTTTTGTTGGTAAGAATGTTGCTTTTCATTTGGTTAAGAACTACGTCTCCAACACGTGGGGTAAGTTTGGTTTTCAGAAACTAATGAAGAATGATGATGGTGTTTTCCTCTTTAAATTTGATTCTAAAGAGGGTGTTGAGAATGTTCTTCAACGGGGCCCTTGGATTATTCGCAATTCTCCTCTTATTCTCACTAAATGGACTCCTGATGTCCTATTGTCTAAAAGTGACGTAACTCGAGTTCCCGTTTGGATTAAATTGCATAATGTTCCATTACTTGCATATTCAGAAGATGGGTTGAGCTTAATTGCTACTCAAGTGGGTAAACCGATTATGTTAGATGCTTTTACAAGTTCCATGTGTGTTGATTCATGGGGTCGTATTAGTTTTGCAAGTGCTCTTGTGGAATTATCATCTGACTTTGAGCTTAAACATGTGGTGACTATGGCGATCCCTAACAAGGATGATAGTGGTTTTACTACGGCAAGTATAAAGGTGGAATATGAATGGAAGCCGCCACACTGTACGGAATGTAAAGTGTTTGGGCATGATACTGCTTGTTGTCCTAAGAGTATTAAGGAGAATTATGATGTTCCTCCCACCGCTAATGTGGATGAACCTGATGAGGGTTTTAAGGTGGTGCAGAATCGGAAAGCCAAACCTAAAGGTATGAAGATGACTGGTGGTATTAATATGGGTAAGGGTCCTAGATTTGCACCTAGGAAGCAGGTATATGTTGCAAAGACGAAGACACCGGCAACTGCTAGTGGTATTGCTAATGATACACCAATTACTACGTCAAACTCTTTTGGGACTCTTGAGGTGGAAGATGACTCGGGCATCCCATGTATTGTTATTGATTCTTCTACTGAAACGGTGAAGACTGGAAAGTCTTCTGGTACTACTAATGAAGCAGGTATTGATGGCTCTAGGGGGAAGGACCTTGGTGAGGCGTCTAAGTCTCCGGAGAATGGGACTTCTTCTGCTGCCAAGCTTGTGAGTGATTCAATGGGATCAATGGATGTTGGTTCTACTCCCAAAGCTGAGAAAATTGGTAAGCTTGAAAAGCTAATTATTGATGGGAAAGCTACTCTTGTGGATGATGATGGTCAACCTATTCCGGCTACCTCTTCTACTAAGAGAGCCAACCCTTTTTCTAAAGTGGGAGAGATTGTGGTGTCTGATTCTGAAGATGAGGTTGTTGCTAACCCATTTGATGAGTCTGTTAATATTTTTGGTGGTGGACACGAGTTTGAAGATGAGTATGATGACTATGACTTCGAAGACTATGCGAAACAGGTTCGTGATCTTCCGGGGAATTTTGATACCTTTAATGCCATGTATGGCACAACGTTTCAAGGTCCTAGGAAGTAATTTTATTTTGTTATGTCATATGGTAGCATTTGAGTAGTGGTTTATTTTCTTGTTTAGAGAATTGGAAGTGTCTTGTTATGTAAGCTTTATGCCTATGTAACGGGCTGAGATATGAGACTTCACTCATATCCATTGTACTTAAACGTTTCTTTGGTTAATATATTTACCAGGGTGCAGGATTACTCCCCTTTACCCAAAAAATACATACATACATACAGACAGACATACATACATACATACATACATACATACATACATACATACATACATACATACATACATACATACATACATACATATATATATATATATATATATATATATATATATAGGGGAGAGTTAACGTGAGATCAAACTTAAAGTTGTAAAAATAAGATCAAGTCTAAAAAATCACCAAAACATTTATAAATAAGAATTTTAGCAATAATACACATAAAAATAATGTTTTAATACTAATTAACATTTTAGCAACTAATAACAAATGATACATGAGTTTGGATTAGTGATACACCTGATACACATTACACTAATAAATATTCCAAAATATGATACACATACCAAAACCTGATACACATTACACTTCTAATCAAAGTGTATCATCTAGGTTTCGTAAATTTTAAAAAGAAATCTATCGAAACTTGAACAATTTTAGTTGTAGTTAATAAAAAATTTATTTTTGTTGTAAGGAGAGTTTCGCTTGTCAAATTTTAGTTGGATCTCATTTTAACAACTTTAAGTTCGATCTTATTTGATCTAGATTCTATATATATATATATATATATATATATATATATATATATATATATATATATATATATAAATATATATATATATATATATATATATATATATATATATATATATATATATATATATGTGTGTGTGTGTGTGTGTGTGTGTGTGTGTGTGTGTGTGTATTTGGACATCCTTGTTTAAATTCATAAAGAGGAATAAACTTAGTCGTGTGTATATATATAATCTCGTGTATTTATTTTAATATCACAGTAACTCGTGCTTTTATTTTAAAATTTATAAATAATATTTACAAATAACAACAACATATATGTTGTTTTAAATAAAAATTGAAAAGGATATGGGGTATTTATTAATTTTAGTGTAAACTAACATGTCCGTCCTTGTGGTTTATGTTGACCGATGAGTTCGTTATTTGACCCAAAAGAATGCGTCGTCCGTCCTTAAATGCAAAACCTTATCTATCGTTGGTCCTTCGCTTTATGGACGCATACTAACTCTCGTTATATGGCAACAGTGATGACCATATGAGTGTATTTTGGTCTTTTCTCACAAGGACGAACGGTGTAACTTATTATAAAAACAAGAGTAAAATACATCGTACTTCCCTGAACTTGTACCCAAACTGCTAGCTGTGTCCTTTAGAAAATTTAAAGTCACCCAAGGTCCCTACTATTTACGTTTTGCATCACCCAAGGTCCCTTTGACCGTTATCCCTATATCAACATCCATTAAGTCCCCCATGTGCCTAGCACATGAGGGAAAAATGGCCATTTCATTGCTTTCTTTTTTATAACTATTTTGGTACAACTGGCGTTGACTGTCGCTGATAGGGATGAGATGGCTGACGTGGCAGAATTGAAAATAATTAAAATTTCCTTAGCAAGGGTACCATTGTTTCTTATATTCTTTTATTCAATTGTTTGGGCTGAAAATAATTAAAATTCAGTATA
>BPTQ01000005.1:351269593-351338547 GCA_019973895.1 Chrysanthemum seticuspe | reverse complement strand
TTAAAAATCTTTCGAAAAAGAAGTAAAGTAGTAAATCAAATAGTACTCCATACACTTGATTTAAAGGATGATGAAATGAAGAAAAAGCTTTCTAAAAATTGTGAAGCAAAAATGGTTTTATATAATGCTTTACCGAAAAAGGAATTCGAAAGAATTTCTATGCTTAAAACCTCTAAAGAAATTTGGAATTCTTTAGTTGTAACTCATCAAGGCAACCAACAAGTTAAAAATAATAAAATTGATCTATTTGTTCAACAATATGAACAATTTTCAATATCGGATGAGGAAACTATAGATCATTCATTTGCTAACTTTAATACTATTATTACATCTTTACAAGCACTTGATGAATCCTTTTCTATCCGTAACCATGTTAGGAGATATCTAAGGGCACTTCCATCGAAGTGGAGATCCAAGGTGACGGCAATCGAAGAGTCCAAAGATTTGACAATCCTCACCCTCGATGAACTCATAGGCAACCTAAAAGTCTACGAGCTTGTCCTTGCTAAAGATTCCGAAGCCTCAAAGGTGAAAGAGAAACACAAATCTCTTGCCCTTAAAGCCAAAAAGGTTTCGAGCGATGAGGAGAGCTCATCTTCGAGTAGTGACGACGAAGAGTACGCTATGGCGGTAAGGGACTTTAAAAAGTTCTTTAGAAGAAAGGGTAGATACGTCAAACAACCGTATGACGATAAGAAAGGCTTTCGGAAAAACAAAGATGACGAAAAGCCAAAGGATGATCGTACTTGCTTTAAATGTGGGGACCCAAACCACTTTATTAGTAAGTGTCCCAAACGGGATGATCAAAAGGCATTCGTGAGCGGCACGTGGGGAATGAGCGACGAGGAGGACGAAGAAATTTGTCTCATGGCAAATGACGAGGTATGTCACGAATACTATAGTAGTTCATCACTTGATGATGACTCATTGCATAATGAATATGATAAACTATGCAATATTAGCTTAAAACTAATTAACAAAAACAAGCTTTTAAAGAGTCAAAAACAACGTTTAGATAAAGAAGTCATAGAATTAAAAGCAAAACTAAAACGTTTGGAAAAGGGTAAAATAACAAGTGGTAAATGTGAACTTTGTGTTCAACTTCAAACACTAGTTGATCATTTAGATTCTAAAATTGCTAGAATGAGTACAAACACCTTAGATACAATACTCGATGGTGTTAAAACCGGTAACAACCAAAAGGGTCTAGGCATACAACAACTTAATCCATCAACTAGTGAAAGTAAAGAAACAAAATTTGTTAAAGAATTAGAAAAACCAGCCCCTGTTGTGGCGGATCCCACGGATCCCCTAAAAAAGGAACCGGCTAGTGTACAAACTGGGATCCGTGGATCTGCTGTGACAACTAGTGGTAATAACATAGCTTCATCATCTAGAAACGAGTTCGTTATCGTAAATAGGAAGAAACCAACTCATGTCACCACTAAATCTCTCATACACTCTCTTTCTAACTCACCCCTCTTCTTACTAAATCTCTCATACACTCTCTTTCTCTTCTAACATATAGATCACTAGATCTAGAGAGTTGTTCTTCTTTCTTTCTATTTGTGATTCTCATATAGGTCCTTCTCTAAGGCGAGATCACGAGCATTCTACAAGTCATCCAAGCAAGGGGTCCTTGATTGATTTGTCACTCCGCAAGATTTCTGTAGCGAAGATCTTGTATTTGATATTTCACATATTTGTTGTGTAATAGTTGTGTTGGTTTGGTCCACCGTGCTACGGACTCGGTATCTAGCTTTGTACCGGATAAAGTGTAAGCAACGTTGTGAAGGCTTCTCCGCCAAGTGAAGGAGTTTGTTGACATAGTGCTTGAACTCTCGAGTAGGTGACCCGGGGAGTGGAGTAGGGCAAGGAAGGTGTCCTTGTAGCCGAACCACTATAAATCGGTTGTGTCATTTCTATCCCTTATCTTTGTTTATTTACTTACATTATCATTAGATCTATACGTTCTCAACATCCATACGATTTCACATAATATCGAATCTAAAGTTTTTGAAATCAACTTAAAATCGGCAAAACTATTCAACCCCCCCCCCCCTTCTAGTTTTCCACAATTGGCATCAAGAGGTAAGTTTATAAAAGTTTTAAAATAAAATTGTATTTTAAAAACTTTTCGATCACTATGGGTTCTGAAAATTATAAGGAAGGGCAATCTATGCAACGACCACCACTACTTGAAACTAATGGTTTTATATATTGGAAAAATAGATTCGAAACATATGTGAAGTCTAAAGATATTGATCTTTGGTACATTATTGTTGAAGGTGATTTTGAGGCAACCTCAAATGATGATAAAGGAAATTTAGTTCACATACCTCATGATAAACTAAATGATGAAATGAAGAAAAAGCTTTCTAAAAATTGTGAAGCAAAAATGGTTTTATATAATGCTTTACCGAAAAAGGAATTCGAAAGAATTTCTATGCTTAAAACCTCTAAAGAAATTTGGAATTCTTTAGTTGTAACTCATCAAGGCAACCAACAAGTTAAAAATAATAAAATTGATCTATTTGTTCACCAATATGAACAATTTTCAATATCGGATGAGGAAACTATAGATCATTCATTTGCTAACTTTAATACTATTATTACATCTTTACAAGCACTTGATGAATCCTTTTCTATCCGTAACCATGTTAGGAGATATCTAAGGGCACTTCCATCGAAGTGGAGATCCAAGGTGACGGCAATCGAAGAGTCCAAAGATTTGACAATCCTCACCCTCGATGAACTCATAGGCAACCTAAAAGTCTACGAGCTTGTCCTTGCTAAAGATTCCGAAGCCTCAAAGGTGAAAGAGAAACACAAATCTCTTGCCCTTAAAGCCAAAAAGGTTTCGAGCGATGAGGAGAGCTCATCTTCGAGTAGTGACGACGAAGAGTACGCTATGGCGGTAAGGGACTTTAAAAAGTTCTTTAGAAGAAAGGGTAGATACGTCAAACAACCGTATGACTATAAGAAAGGCTTTCGGAAAAACAAAGATGACGAAAAGCCAAAGGATGATCGTACTTGCTTTAAATGTGGGGACCCAAACCACTTTTTTAGTAAGTGTCCCAAACGGGATGATCAAAAGGCATTCGTGAGCGGCACGTGGGGAATGAGCGACGAGGAGGACGAAGAAATTTGTCTCATGGCAAATGACGAGGTATGTCACGAATACTATAGTAGTTCATCACTTGATGATGACTCATTGCATAATGAATATGATAAACTATGCAATATTAGCTTAAAACTAATTAACAAAAACAAGCTTTTAAAGAGTCAAAAACAACGTTTAGATAAAGAAGTCATAGAATTAAAAGCAAAACTAAAACGTTTGGAAAAGGGTAAAATAGCAAGTGGTAAATGTGAACTTTGTGTTCAACTTCAAACACTAGTTGATCATTTAGATTCTAAAATTGCTAGAATGAGTACAAACACCTTAGATACAATACTCGATGGTGTTAAAACCGGTAACAACCAAAAGGGTCTAGGCATACAACAACTTAATCCATCAACTAGTGAAAGTAAAGAAACAAAATTTGTTAAAGAATTAGAAAAACCAGCCCCTGTTGTGGCGGATCCCACGGATCCCCTAAAAAAGGAACCGGCTAGTGTACAAACTGGGATCCGTGGATCTGCTGTGACAACTAGTGGTAATAACATAGCTTCATCATCTAGAAACGAGTTCGTTATCGTAAATAGGAAGAAACCAACTCATGTCACCACTAGACATCCACCTCCAAAAATTAATCCTACTTTTGCAAGAAACAAAGCACCATCTTTTCAAAAACATAATGCATCTAGGAGACCTAATAACGTTTATCCAAGAAGTAACCATCAAATGGGATGGAACCCTAATATGCAAAACGGTTTCTCTTTTCAAAACTTTGCTCCATGGAATGCATACTCATCTTATCCATACATGTCTAACATGAATGAAATGTTTAACACTAATGGACCCATGAATAAATGGGGACCAAACTTTTGAGTTTATTATTGTTTTAGGTGTGCTTAAAGGTCGACCTAGACCCCGATGAATGGGTCAAGGATAGCGGGTGCACGAGGCACATGACCGGCAATAGGGATCTATTCTCCACATATGAATCCGTAAATGGAGGTAATGTGGTGTTTGGAAATAGCAAAAGTAGAATCATCGGTAAAGGTACGGTTTTTAACAAATCTCTAACCATTAACGATGTGTGTCATGTAGAAAACCTAAACTTTAATCTCTTAAGTATAGGACAAATATGTGATAAAAAGTGCAATGTACTTTTTACCGAAACCGGTAGTAAGATACTTAAAAATGGCATAACCATAGGAAGAGGAATTAGGAAACATGGAGTCTATGTCATTAAAATCGGTAATGAACCTAAATACAAACTATGTCTTACCTCTATGGATGATACTTCGACCTTATGGCATCGAAGATTAGGTCACGCCAACATGCGACTTCTTCAATCGCTATCATCCAAAGATCTAGTAAGAGATCTACCGAAGTTAAAATATGAATATCTTTTTTGTGATGCTTGTAATGTAGGAAAACAAGCTCATTCGAGTCATAAAGCTAAAAACATGGTGTCCACAACTAGGTGTTTAGAATTGCTTCATATGGATTTATTTGGTCCATCCGCTATCCAAAGTTATGGAGGCAACTACTATACTTTGGTAATAGTGGATGACTACTCTAGGTATACTTGGACAAAATTTTTAAAGAACAAAACGGAAACCTTTTAACTATTTTGAAATATTAAGCAAAAAGATCCAAAGACAACTAGGAAAACCCATAGTGTCTATTAGGACGGATCATGGTAGGGAATTCGATAATGAAGTGCAATTCAGAGCTTTTTGTGACGCTAATGGTATTACTCACAACTTCTCGGCTCCACGCACTCCACAATCGAATGGGGTAGTAGAAAGAAAGAATAGAACCCTTCAAGAAATGAGTAGAACCATGCTTAACGAACAATCCATACCTCAAAAATTTTGGTGTAATGCTGTTGATACTTCAACATACATACTCAATCGAGTCTTAATTAGACCGATCTTAGGTAAAACTCCATATGAGTTACTCCGAGGCAAAAAGCCTACTTTAAATCATTTTAGAGTCTTTGGAAGCAAATGCTTCATTCTTAACACTAAAGATTACCTTACAAAATTTGATCCTAAATCAACCGAAGGTATCTTTCTAGGTTACTCGCCTAATAGCAAAGCTTACGTCATATTAAACAAAGAAACAATGAAGGTAGAAGAGTCATTAAACATAAAATTTGATGAAAGTCTACCCAAACCCTCTCCACCTCATGTCGATGACGAGATCATAGAAAGTGAAGCTATTGTAATTAAGAAAAAGATAAATGAAGAAGAAGAACCTTCAATTAGTGAAATCACAAACATTAAAGAGTCCAAAGATCACCCCGTAGATAAGGTCATAGGAAAGCTAAATGAACGAACATTAAGATCTCAAGTTCAAAACCAAAGTAGCTTATTTTGTTTTGTTTCAACTATAGAACCTAAGAACACACAAGAAGCCATAAAAGATGAAAGTTGGGTAATGGCTATGCAAGAAGAATTAAATCAATTTGTTTCTAATGATGTTTGGACACTTGTCCCTCCACCTAGTAATCAAACCGTAATAGGAACAAAATGGGTGTGTAAAAACAAATTAGATGCAAACGGAGTAGTATCTAGGAACAAGGCTAGACTCGTTGCCCAAGGGTATAACCAACAAGAAGGAATAGACTTTGATGAGACCTATGCCCCCGTGGCTAGATTAGAGTCTATAAGAATACTTCTTGCGTATGCATGTGCTAATGATCTAAAGCTTTATCAAATGGATTTCAAAAGCGCTTTTCTAAATGGTCTTATTAATGAAGAAGTATATGTAGCTCAACCTCTGGGCTTCATCGATTTTGAAAAACCCAAACAAGTTTATAAATTAAAGAAAGCCCTTTATGGTCTTAAACAAGCTCCAAAAGCTTGGTATGATAGACTCAAGTCCTTTTTAATTAAACATAACTATACCATGGGGTTAGTTGACAACACACTTTTTACTAAGAAAAAGGAGTCACACATAATCATAGTACAAATATACGTAGATGATATTATATTCGGATCCACTTGTCAAGACATGTGTGATGATTTCTCTAAAATCATGCATGATGAGTTCGAGATGAGTATGATGGGAGAACTTAGTTTCTTTCTTGGTCTACAAATTAAACAAGTAGAAGATGGTATCTTCTTCAATCAATCTAAATACATCAAGGAGATGTTAAAGAAATTTGGTCTAGAAGAGTCGAAACCAATTAGGACACCCATTTCATCCGACACCAAACTCACAAAAGATGAAGACGGAGAATCCGTAGATAATACTAAATATCGTGGCATGATAGGTAGTCTTCTCTACCTCACGGCAAGTAGGCCAGATATCATGTTTAGTGTCTGCTTATGTGCTAGGTTTCAAGAAAACCCCAAAACTTCACACCTAGAAGCCGTAAAAAGAATTTTTAGATACATTAAGGGTACAACACAATTAGGATTATGGTATCCTAAGGGCACGGGTATAGAAACAATTGTATATGCAGATTCTGACCATGCAGGAGATTACGTTGATAGAAAAAGTACAAGTGGGGTGTGTACTTTCATGGGATGTTGTTTAACATCGTGGTTTTCTAAGAAACAAACGGCTCTAGCAATATCAACAACCGAAGCCGAGTACGTCTCCGCCGGCAAAGCATGCCAACAAGCACTATGGATGAAACAAGCGTTAGTAGACTACGACATTCATCTAAGCGACATAGCCATTCTATGTGATAACAAAGGTGCCATCGACTTAAGCAAGAATCCGGTATTGAATTCTCACACCAATCATATAGAGATTCGTCATCACTTCTTAAGAGACAATGTTCAAAAGGGGAACATTTCTATTGAGAAGGTAGCATCCGAAGATAACATAGCCGACGTCCTCACCAAACCGTTGAAGCGGGAACAATTCAACCTACTTCGTCTTGGTCTTGGTTTAATGGAACACACGTCGTAATTTATTTTGACTCTACAAGGTATGTAAACACTAGCCTTCTTTCCTCTGAGTCTAGGATCTCTATTTCACGCACAACTCAGAAACAATACGGGAATTTTCAAAACCCAAAGATAAATTTTCTTTTTACTTATAGCTTTCCTACTTTTTATATACACATTTTCAAAGAAAACCTACTTTCACAATGTTTTCTAAAAGGATGATACCTTCCCGTATCAATTTCAAAAAAGCAATTTCTCACGCCTAGGACAAATCGCTTTTTCATTATTAATACAAAGTAAAAACCTGTTTTCATTGCATCTCATGTCTTTTGAATGCTAAAGGGGACACATAACTAATATGTGTTTTCGGGTACATTCATTTAAGCTACAATGAATTAGGAGCATTGACAACACAAGATTACGTACTTATGTACTAAATATGTGTTTTCGGGTTATCTCAATAGGATACTTTTTATACTTCTAGTTTAGTTTTTATTTCTTTTTAGGGGTCGAGATAACCGCAACTCCAAATAGTTTGCATATAGGCACACAATAGGCAAAAATATTTCCAAAAGGAGAATTTTGTACTGCCTGAAACACCAGACCCACGGATCCCAGCCTTCATGCTGGACGGATCCCTCATAGGAAGGATCCGTGGGATCCGTGTATACAGAAGCTGTTTTCAACTTCTATTTTTGTCATTTTGGATGAAAAATCTACATTTGTCTTATTTTTGGGAGTATGTTCTTTAATGCTTGTGTTCTCATGATCACATGCCTTGAATTCATATCTAATCATTAGATTTTAATCCACATTTTCGGTCAAACATTCATTACAATGTGTTGTTTTTCTATATATATAACTCCCAAAATGCTTGCATGCTCCATCTCCTTCTCACAAACACACTTCATCATGTCATCCAAAAACCCTTTAGGAGAATCATCTAGTACAAACAATCATGATATCCAAACCTTTGTACTTCCACCATCCAAAATACCACCATCAAATGCTAGGATATCCGCACGGATTAGTATCCGATCTTGTTGTTTAGCAAAACCAACCTCAAATGATTCATCCTCAAATAACTTACCACAAGATGCTTCCATTATAGCACCACCCTCATCACCAACAAGTACACCAACTTCATCACCACCTAAAATAACTCTTTTGGAACTCCTTAGGACTCTAACAAGATCTACCCAACCTAAAGAAAAAGAAATAGTCTTTTCCACACCCCCCACATCACCAAATACTATTTTTCAAGATCTTGAAACATCACCACCTCTAGCTCCCATCACATTACAAGAACATCTAGGTTCTTTTCCACCACCACATACAAACATTCTGGATTTTGATCCATATTTTCCTATTTTTCCACCACAACTTCCGCATAACTCAAATCAAAACAACCCGGAAAACTTCCACACTCATTACCCACATCATTTACATTGTGAACATTGCCAATCCACTAGGGAAATTGCAATAGAAGTTAGGGAAGAAATGCGTTTCATACTCAACCTCATCCTTGATCGCATCAATACAATTACTCATCAAAACCTCCATCCATAACTTTATGCAAGCATGGAAGGAATCTCTACTACTATTTTTCACTTTTAATATCTTTTTGTCATTTTCAAGAACAAGTTTTGTTCTTATTTTTACATGCTTGTAAGTGGCTTAACTACCACTACAATTTGTCGTTTTATTACAAGGCCTTGTTTACATACCTTGGCTCCATATCTTATTTCTCGACAACCATAAGATCAATTAAGCATGTTACTAACTTTCTTTTGTAGATTTTTTTTTCTCTTGACGCCCCAAACTAGGGGGAGCTACCGTCAAGGGGGGAGTAAGTAGACCACTTTTTCCTCCAAGGGTTAACTTTTTGTTTCGACAAAAAGGGGGAGAAGAAGTAAAACTTAGGAGCTTTCAAAACTTACATCTATTCTTAAGTTTTACTCATCATAACATTATATTTTGTCATCAACAAAAAGGGGGAGATTGTTAATACAAATAAACCGTAAAAACGTTTATTAATATTCTGCGATCTCTTTGTGTTTTGTTGATAACATATATAATGTTGTCTTAAGTATAATTATAAGGATACATGTTATTTTTGTAAAGCATTTACATATAATCTTTTAAATACAAAAATGTAGTAACTAAAGCATTTGTTGTAATAGTTAATTAGGATGGGTAAAAATCACAACCCATGGATCTTAACCCATACCCAAAGAGACTTGATACAATGTATACTTAGATACATTGAATCTAGATATAACCCATGGACCAACCCATGACCCATAACCAAAAAACCCATGGGCAAAGAGGAGCGTTCCACGGATCCCTAGCTTTGTGCTAGCTGGATCCCAAGTGGAAGGGATCCGTGGGATCCGTGTGAACAGTGAGGAAATTTGCCTATAAATAGAGAGCCATTTCTTCATTCTAACTCACCCCTCTTCTTACTAAATCTCTCATACACTCTCTTTCTCTTCTAACATATAGATCACTAGATCTAGAGAGTTGTTCTTCTTTCTTTCTATTTGTGATTCTCATATAGGTCCTTCTCTAAGGCGAGATCACGAGCATTCTACAAGTCATCCAAGCAAGGGGTCCTTGATTGATTTGTCACTCCGCAAGATTTCTGTAGCGAAGATCTTGTATTTGATATTTCACATATTTGTTGTGTAATAGTTGTGTTGGTTTGGTCCACCGTGCTACGGACTCGGTATCTAGCTTTGTACCGGATAAAGTGTAAGCAACGTTGTGAAGGCTTCTCCGCCAAGTGAAGGAGTTTGTTGACATAGTGCTTGAACTCTCGAGTAGGTGACTCGGGGAGTGGAGTAGGGCAAGGAAGGTGTCCTTGTAGCCGAACCACTATAAATCGGTTGTGTTATTTCTATCCCTTATCTTTGTTTATTTACTTACATTATCATTAGATCTATACGTTCTCAACATCCATACGATTTCACATAATATCGAATCTAAAGTTTTTGAAATCAACTTAAAATCGGCAAAACTATTCAACCCCCCCCCCCCTTATAGTTTTCCACATATATAATCTCGTGTATTTATTTTAATATCACAGTAACTCGTGCTTTTTTTTAAAAAATTTTAAATAATATTTACAAATAACAACAACATATATGTTGTTTTAAATAAAAATTGAAAAGGATATGGGGTATTTGATAATTTTAGAGTAAACTAACATGTCCGTCCTTGTGGTTTATGTTGACCGATGAGTTCGTTATTTGACCCAAAAGAATGCGTCGTCCGTCCTTAAATGCAAAACCTTATCTATCGTTGGTCCTTCGCTTTATGGACGCATACTAACTCTCGTTATATGGCAACAGTGATGACCATATGAGTGTATTTTGGTCTTTTCTCACAAGGACGAACGGTGTAACTTATTATAAAAACAAGAGTAAAATACATCGTACTTCCCTGAACTTGTACCCAAACTGCTAGCTGTGTCCTTTAGAAAATTTAAAGTCACCCAAGGTCCCTACTATTTACGTTTTGCATCACCCAAGGTCCCTTTGACCGTTATCCCTATATCAACATCCATTAAGTCCCCCATGTGCCTAGCACATGAGGGAAAAATGGCCATTTCATTGCTTTCTTTTTTATAACTATTTTGGTACAACTGGCGTTGACTGTCGCTGATAGGGATGAGATGGCTGACGTGGCAGAATTGAAAATAATTAAAATTTCCTTAGCAAGGGTACCATTGTTTCTTATATTCTTTTATTCAATTGTTTGGGCTGAAAATAATTAAAATTCCTTTAGCGAGGCTCGAACTCGGATCACAACGTTTAACAAACCAACACTTAAACTACTTGCAATCTATTTCCTCTTATATTATTCTATATAAGCCCTAACCCGTCTCTGCTCAGAACGAAACCCTTGCACACCGTTAGGAATACCAAACGACCCATTAGCTAACATGTTTAACAGATTTAACGTATATATGATTTATAGCATTGATAAATACATCATGATTTGATATATCTAATTACAGTAGATCATAATTCTAGCAGATCAACTAAGTAATGCAACAAGTGAATAAACAATAAATGTAAGTCAGTTTATTATTTGGTTGGAACTTCGAACTTAAGTGAGAAGATCAAGTGGGCGTAGATCTGCAGTTGCTTTTTCTTTTTTTGTCGAGTCATTTATTTGATGAAATCAACAAAAAAATGAAACAAATGGTTGAAATTTGTGTGCGTATTTGTAAGTGGGTATTTATTTGAAAAGATGAAGATGAAGATGACGAGATATATATTTAGATAAAAGAATAAAAGAAACAATGGTTAAAACCATTCGAGCCTTGGTCCAGTGGTAATGTGTTGGTTTTGTAAGCGTTGTGATCCAAGTTCGAGCCGTGCCAATGAATTTTAATTAGCCCAAATAATTGGATAAACGAATAAAAGAAAAAAATTATTAATTACAAACGCTTGGTCGAGTGGTAAGATGTTGGTTTTGTAAACATGGTGACTCGAGTTCGAACCTTGCTAAGGGAATTTTAATTATGTTTAGTTCTACCACGTCACGCGTCTATGTCAACCAGCTCATCCCGTCCGTGACAGTCAACATCACCTAAGCCAATCAACGCTAGTTGTAACAAAATAATTAATTAAAAAAAAAAAAGCGATATGACCATTTTGGCCTCATGTGCAAGGCACATGAGGAATTTAACGGATATTGAGGGTGACTTTAAATTTTCCGACGTCACGCATCTACGTGAGCCAGCTCATCCCATCAGTGACAATCAACATCACATATGCCGGCCAACGCTAGTTGAACCAAAAAAAAAATGGTGAAATGACCCTTTTTCCCTGATGTGCAAGGCACATAGAGCATTTAACGGATATTGAGGGTTTTAAATTCTGACGTCACGTGTCTACGCCAGCCAGTAGGGCTGTAAATGAACTGAACGTTCAGTAAACATTTCATGAACAGTTCGGTAAAAAGTTCGTTTATGTTCATTTATTTATTAAATGAACGAACATGAACCATATATTACGTTTGTTTAGTTAAATGAATGAACATGAACAAAAATAGCATCCGTCATTTATGTTCGTGAACATCCGATTATTTGTTCGTTTATGTTTCATTTATGATTTATGTTCGTATATTATATCTTTTAATTGTATAATTATAAAATTAATTTGTTTAAAAAAAACACTTATGTTCGATCGTTTATATCCGTTTAGTGTTCGTTTATGTTTGTTTGTCTATTTTCATTTATGTTCGATCGTTTATATCCGTTTAGTGTTCGTTTAGTGTCTTAATGAACGAACATGAAAAACCTATTTTCTTAATAAACTAACATGAACAAGAAAATTCACCCGTTTAAGCGTCCGTGTCCGTTTATTTGTCCGGTTAAAATTAAATGAACGAACATGAACAAGGCTCCGTCCGTGTTTGTCCGATTCGTTTACAGCCCTACCAGTCAGCTCATCTCGTTAGTAACAGTCAACATCACGTAAGCCCGTCAATGCTAGTTGTACCAAAATAATTAAATAAAAAAAAGAAGATGAAACGACCATTTTGCCCTCATGTGCAAAGCACATGGGGGATTTATCGGATGTTGAGGGTGACTTTAAATTTTCCGAATGACTCAGCTAGTGGATTGGGTACAAATAAAAAAACGAACGATGTATGCTAGCTCCAAAAACAAATAAATAAAACTTACCTTACCTCTAAAAACAAATAAATAAAACTAACTTTGTCAATCACTTCCACTACACATATATGTCTTTTCTCACTTTCTTACCCTCTCTCTACAACATCTTCTCTTCTCTATCTCCAATTCTCCATCATTTAATCACATTTCCACCAAACTACCTACCAAAAAACCACCTCTCACCATTAATGTTTGTCTATAATATTATTCAAAGAAAAAAAAGGAGAAGTTAAATAAATCATGAATTTTGAGAAGTCAACACTTGGCGGTGTCATTACAGGTGGTGCCGGTGGCAAATTTTGGTTGTGGGTTGTTAGTAACAAATTGGTCATCATCATCAACATGTCAAACCCACAAAGAATTTAAAATAAACAGTTACAATAAAAACCACATTATCATCAACATCTTCCATCCATAAATCTAAAAAAATACAACAAAACCAACAAAATTAGTGTCTTAGATTTAGAGGCCATCGTTTTTTAAATACCGAGTATGGTCTAGCGAAATATGTTTTTTTATTTCTTTAAGGTAATGTTCATAATTTCATGATTATTTTATTAGTTAAGACGCCTATAATTTAATTAGCGCACAAGGTCGAATGGCGTAGTTTACTCTTAATTTTATAAAGTTTTAAGAAAACAAGAAAGGTGATAAGTTTATTTAAGCCAATATAATTTATTTGAATTTTAACAATTAAAGTTTTATTAATTATAATTCACTTTTTCTTATTTTATTTTTTTGCAAAATCGACACATGTGTTTTTATAAATATTAATTTTGTTGGATGAAAGTTGTATAGGTTTGACTAAATTGAAGCTAATTTTAACTTTAATTTTTCAATAAGAATGCTCGATTTTAAAATGAGCTCTCTCATTGGTCAATAGAAAAATCCAATTGTCCATTTTGTATCTTATCGTGTTATACTAGTTTTAGAACTCGTGCACGCACGATGTTTGGGTGAATAGCATAAGGGGCAATACTATTTTACTAACTTTGTTTTGAAGTTAATATTGTAACAAATAAAAAATCCATGATTTTTTAATGTCTAAGATTTCCTACAAAATTCTATTAAATTTTGATACTTATATACTTATAATGCCCATGCACGCACTGTTTTTTTACATAATTATTTCGTTGTATATTAATATCGATTGATATTTTGTATTGATTTTTGTTGTACGAAGGATTTTACTTGGTTTAACTAGCATGGTGTTTAGGTTGATCTTGTTTAAATTAACTATTCATATCATGTTCTACACATTATGCATGTTTAGTAGCACATAAATACCCCTTTAAAAAATATGTGTCATTGCTATATGTACAGTTTCTTTTAATTATTTTCATGTCACAGTAACCCGTGAAGTCGTGCATTCGTTTTGTTATTTATATTCCTGTTAATAATAATTTTAGCCGTATTTAAGTTTCAAACCCGTATATGCGCAGGTTAAACATACAAGGAAGAATAACATGAGTTATTATTAAATATGAATAGGTAAAAAAAGTACTTTTTAAAATATTCTTACTTCATATCATAAAGAGGAATAACATAACTCGTTCATATATGTATAATCGTGTGTATTCATTTACATGTCACAGTAACCCGTGCTTTCATTCTGAAATTTATAATTCCGTGAAAATACATTAATTCAATATATATTGATAATAATATTTATAAATAGGGCTAATATTTTTAAAATGTATCATACTTGCCACCATTTGCTTTTGTTGGTAGTGAACAATTTTTTTTGCTTTTGTAGATACTTTTCTTTCAAATTCATCCTTATTTCGGTATTTTGCGATATTTTTGGACATTTTTACCCCTCTTAGCTAATAGAAAATTTTTTTTCCCGAAAGGAAAAAAGGTCATATATTACCTTAAAAATGATGAATTTGAAAGAAAAGTACCCACAAAAGCAAAAAATTTCGTTTGCTACCCAAAAAAGAAAATGATGACAAGTATGATACATTTTTAAAATATTTGCCTTTATAAATAACAACAACGTATATGTTGTATATTTTTTGTAAAATATGAAGTATATTGGGTATACCGTATAGGGGTATTTTTAAGGATTTATAAAGTTATTCAAATACATGAAAATAGATAAATATATTTATGTCTATATAATTTATTTAAAATTTAACAACAAAAGTTTTATTAATTACCCTCTTATTTTTTGAAGTTTTTTTTTTTTTTTTTTTTTTTTTAAATCGACACACATGGTTTTATTCATATTTATTTGTTTAATGAAATTTAGATGGGTTTAACCAAATTGAATTCAATTTTTACTTTTATTTGCCAATAGTAATGCTAATTTTTGCCATGTAGGCAAAATGGTTCACTCTCATTAGTCCAATTAAATTTCTCAACAAACATTTCTCCAATTTTTGGAAATCTCGTATTGTATAAGAGATAAGACATGTTAAACTTTTGATTTACAATTTGAAATGCCCTTCTAACAGTTACTACTCCATTATGGGTTAAGGGCATCGAGTTCGACACAACATATACGATTTGCACATACTTATTTTTTATTTGTATACAACATTTCATGTTTTGCATATTTGTTACATTATGCTTATTCTCCTTGTATATTATTAATGTGCAAATCTTAAGTAATCATGTGAAAATCTAAACTATATGTGTATGTAAATCACCTCACACTAAACTGAACAAGTTCCACTGCCGAGACCCTTTAAATAACGCAAGACTTTATAAACTTATAAAGTTATTCAAATACGTATGTTACATGTATAATAATATGCATTATCAACATAGGACACTACACATCATTGACTAAAACATATTACAACCAGCTACCGTTTTGCCAAGGATATTGACTCCTGAACTAACACACTTAATGTTAGTCTATCGCTTAATATTAGTCTTTGCATAACAACGACATATGTTAGCTATTGTCGACCCGCACATTCCATAATAATAAATAAATTAGAGGCTATTTTTCCTATAGATAATAAACTTGTTATATATCCCGTGAACGCACGGGGCTTTTGCATAAATCTTACATAATGTGTTATATATCCAACGCATAAGACGAACTTTAGAACTCTAGAAGCTAATGCCTTAGTTTTGTTATATTATATGGTTACTTTATAGGAAAAGGCTTGCTTTTCCTATTGTGGAGAATTACGTGAAGAATGCTTGGGCAAAATATGATATTCGAAGAGTCATGATGAACTCGAATGGGTTCTTTTTCTTCAAATTTAATACAAAAACTTGCATGGAACAGGTTCTTGAAAACGGCCTATCGATCATTAGGAAGGTTACTATTATCCTTAACATATGGTCTCTTAATGCAAGCCTTAAAAAGGAAGTTCTTACACGAGTTCCTGTTTGGGTCAAGTTACGTAAGATGGATTTAGTATGATAGCAACTAAGATTGGTAAACCAGTTATGTTAGATGCCTATACTAGTACAATGTGTTTGGAGTCATAGGGTCGTAACAGTTATGCAAGAGCACTTATTGAAATTAGCCCAGAACAAGTTTTGAAAGACTCGTTGGTACTTGCTATACCTATGCTTGAAGGGGATGGTTATATTAAAGATTCTGTTACGATTAAATATGAATGGCAGCTACCTCCGTGCGAAACATGCAAAACTGTTGGACAATGGTGACGATGACTATCCAAAAATGGTTCGTGTTAATCGACACACGCGTTTTTATTCATATTAATTTGTTGACTGAAATTTAGATGGGTTTATCCAAATTGAATTCAATTTTGACTTTTATTTGCCAATAGTTATACTAATTTTTGTCATGTAGGCATAATGGTTCACTCTCATTAGTCCAATGAAGGTGTTGTTTGTTTGCTAAGAGGCTATGAAGTCTGAATTTGATTTGCACATCTGAATATGAATGTGTGATTGAAAATCTGAATCTGATTCCAACCTAATGTGAAAAAGTGGTTGAGAAATCTAAATGTGATTGATTTAAGTGTTTGTTTTTGTAAGAATATCTGAAGGTGTTAGATTATTATTGTTTACAATTTAAATATAAAACAATTTTTATTAGGGGTGAAAATTTTTCATCCGCTATAAATATATGACTTGACATTGACACAATAATAAAAGGTTATGTTTGTAGTTGAATGAGTGATCGATACGGGTAACACGTCAAATAACGGGTAGGTTTGGTTGACATTCTAAACCCGTTTAAACATATTTGGGTTTTGATTTAACATTTCAACATAAGAATTGTCACCATAGTTATTATTATCTTGTGCATCCTTTATATAACGGAAAGTGTGCAATGATTCTCTTTAAACGTACATTCTATAGTAAAGCGAACAAAATAAATAAAAAGGAAAGAAAACCAACTATAAAAAATAACCAAAACACACACACACACATTAAAAAGCACAGTTATGAGACATTAATGTTGCGTTTGTTTTTCTAAAGAACCTCTTAATAACATCTTAATCTGACTCAGTCAAACGCAATAAGTTGTTTAGACAAAAAAGTGTGTTTGTTTTTTTTTCCTATTATTAAGAGGCAATAAGAGACACTCAAGATTAAGATTGTTTGTTTTTTATGATCATTAAGAGGTGCTAAGAGGTAAAAACATTTTATTGAACTAGATGTTGAAGGGTGTCTTAACACCTCTTAATGTGTAACACCTTCAAATAATTTTATAAAAACTTTTATATCAGTCAGATTCAGATTTCTCAACCACTTATTCATATTAAGCTAGAATGAGACAGTTTTTCAATCACACATTCAGATTCAGATGTGCGAATCAGATTCAGACTCAGAGCGTCTAAACAAACAAACATCACCAAGAGGTGTTAAGACACCCTCAACATCTAGTTCAATAAGATGTTTTTACCTCTTACCGTCTTTTAATGATCATAAAATAAACAAACACTCTTAATCTTGACCGTATCTTATTTCCTCTTAATGACAGGAAAAAAATAAACACACTTTTTAGTCTAAACATCTGGTTGCGCATATGATTGACTGTTATTAAGAAGTTTTTCTAGAAAATAAACACAACCTAAATTTCTCAACATACATTTTCAAATTTTTAGAAATCTCTTATTATATAAGAGATAAGAGATGTTAAATTTTTTATTTACAATTTGAAATGCCCTTCTTATAGTTACTATTCCTTTATGGATTAAGGGTCTCGAGTTTCAAAAAAACAAATATGATTTGCACGTACTTAGTTTCGATTTGTAAACAACATTTTATGCTTTGCATATTTGTTACATGATGCTTATTCTCCTTGTAGATTGTTATGTGCAAATCTTAAGAAAACATTTGCAAATCTGAAGTATATGTATATGTAAATCACCTCACACTAAACCAAACAAGTTCCATTGCCGAGACCCTTTAAATAACGCATGACTTGATAAAATTATAAAGTTATTCAAATACATATGATACATGTATAATAACATGCATTACCTTTTTCCCCTTTTCTTTTTTCTTTCTTTTTTTTTGAACTTATAATATGTATTATAAACATAGGGCCCTACACATCATTAACTAAAGCATATTACAACCACATACCGTTTACCAAGGATGTTGACTCCTGAACTAATACAATTAATGTTAGTCTATCGCTTAATATTAGTCTTTGCATAACAACGACGGATGTTAACTATTGTTGACCCGAACATTTCATAATAATAAATTAATTAAACGCTATTTTTCCTATCGATAATAAACTTGTTATATATCCCGTGAACGCACGGGGCTTTTGCATAAATCTTACATAATGTGATATATATTCAAAGCATAAGGCGAACTTTAGAACTCTATAAGCTAATGGCTTAGTTTCATTATACTATATGGTTACTTTATAGGGAAACAACTTGCTTTTCCTATTATGGAGAATTACGTGAAGAATGCTTGGACGAAATAAGGTATTTGAAGAATTACGATGAACTCGAATGGGTTCTACTTCTTCAAACTTAATACAAAAACATGTATGGAACAAGTTCTTGAAAACGGCCCATTGATCATTAGGAATGTTCCTAATATCCTTAACATATGGTCTCCTAATGAAAGCCTTAAAATAGAAGATCTTACACGAGTTCCTGTTTGGGTCAAGTTGCATAACTTTCCTATTGTGTAATTTAGAGAATATGGCTTGAGTATGATAGCAACTAAGGTTGGTAAACCAATTATTTTAGACGCCTATACTAGTACAATGTGATTGGAGTCATAGGGTCATAACAGTTATGCAAGAGCACTTATTGAAATTAGCTCAGATTAGGTTTCGAATGACTCGTTGGTACTTGCTATACGTATGCTTGAAGGGGATGGTTATATTAAAGATGCTATTACGATTAAATATGAATGGCAGCCACCTCGGTGCGAAACATGCAAAACGTTTGGACATTCAGATGAAGACTATCCTAAAATGGTTCATGTTAATCGACACACGTGTTTTCATTTATATTTATTTGTTGAATGAAATTTAGATGAGTTTAACCAAATTGAAGTCAATTTTGACTTTTATTTGCCAATATTAATGCTAATTTTTTCCATGTAGGCATAATGGTTCACTCTCATTAGTCCAATTAAGGTGTTGTTTGTTTGTTAAGAGGCTCTGATTTTTAATTTGATTCTTGCTGAATCTGATTCCAACTGTTTGAGAAATCTTAATCTGACTGATATAAAAGTGTTTCTTTTTTGTAAAAAAATCTGAAGGTGTTAGATTATTAATATTTGCAATTAAAATTTAAAACAATTTTTATTAGGGGTGAAAAATTTTCATCCGCTATAAAATATGACTTGACACCGACACAATAATAGATGGGTTATGTTTGTGGTTAAATGGGTGATCGACACGGTAAACACGTTTAATAACGTGTCGGGTTTGGTTTGACATTCTCAACCCATCAAAACATATTTGGGTTTTGATTTAACATTTCAACATAAGAATTTTCACCATAGTTATTATTATCTTGTATTTACTTTATATAAAAGTTTGCGATGATTCTCTTTAAACTTCTTTTTATAGGAAAGCCAACAAAATAAATAAAATGGAAAGAAAACCAACTATAAAAACTAACCAAAAAAAACACACACATAAATAGCAAAGTTATAAAACCTTAAAAGGTGTTATCTCAACATCTAGTTCAATAAGATGTTTTTAGCTCTTACCATCTTTTAATGGTCATAAAAAAAACAAACACTCTTAATCTTGACCGGCTCTTATTGCCTCTTAATGACAGGAAAAAAAAACACACATTTTAGTCTAAACATCTGGATGCGCATCTTACTAACTCAGATTAAGATGTTATTAAGAAGTTATTAAGAAGTTTTTCTGGAAAAGAAACACAACCTAAATTTCTCAACATACATTTTCCAATTTTTGGAAATCTCTTATTATATAAGAAATAAGAGATGTTAAACTTTTGATTTACAATTTGAAATGCCCCTCTTATAGTTACTATTCCATTATGGATTAAGGGTCTCGAGTTTGAAACAACAAATATGATTTGCACGTACTTAGTTTCGATTTGTATACAACATTTTATGCTTTGCATAGTTGTTACATTACTATTATTCTCCTTGTATATTGTTATGTGAAAATCTTAATTAAACATGTGCAAATCTAAAGTATATCTGTATGTAAATCACCTCATACTAAATAAAGTATATCTATATGTAAATTACTCATACTAAACCAAACAAGTTCCATTGCCGAGACCCTATAAATAATGCATGACTTGATAAAATTATAAAGTTATTCAAATACGTATGTTACATGTATAATAACATGCATTGCATTTTATTTATTTATTTATTTTTTGAACTTATAATATGCATCATCAACTAAGGACCCTACACGTCATTGACTAAAGCATGTTACAACCACATATCGTTTGCCAAGGATGTTGACTCCTGAACTAATACACTGTGGTTTGCCAAGGATGTTGACTCCTGAACTAATACACTTAATGTTAGTCTATCGCTTAATATTAGTCTTTGCATAACAACGACGGGTGTTAGCTATTGTTGACCCGGACATTCATAATAATAAATAAATTAGAGGTTATTTTTACTAGAGATAATAAACTTGTTATATATCCCATGCACGCACGGAGCTTTTGCATAAATCTTACGTAATTTGTTATTTATCCAAAGCATAAGGCGAACTTTAGAACTCTAGAAGCTAATGTCTTAGTTTCATTATATTATATGGTTATTTTATAAGAAAAAGGCTTGATTTTCCTATTGTGGAGAATTACGTGAAGAATGCTTGGGCGAAATATTGTATTCGAAGAGTCACGATGAACTCGAATGGGTTCTTCTTTTTCAAACTTAATACAAAATCATCTATGGAACAGGTTCTTGAAAACGGCCCATCAATCATTAGGAATGTTCCTATTATCCTTAACATATGGTCTCCTAATGCAAGCCTTAAAAAGTAAGATCTTACATGAGTTCCTGTTTGGGTCAAGTTATATTGTGGTGTTTACGGAAGATGGCTTGAGTATGATAGCAACTAAGATTGGTAAACCAATTATGTTAGACGCCTATATTAGTACAATGTGTTTGGAGTCATAGGGTTGTAACAGTTATGAAAGAGAACAGATTTTGAAAGACTCGTTGGTACTTGCTATACCTATGCTTGAAGGGGATCGTTGTATTAAAGATACTATCACGATTAAATATGAATGGCAGCCACCTTGGTGCGAAACATGCAAAACTTTTGGACATTCTGATGAAGACCGTCCAAAAATGGTTCGTGTTAATCAACATGGTAGGAAGGAGGATATCAGCCATGGGTTTTTGGAAGTAACTAGGAAATGATGAAAAGGGAAGAAGATTGTTAAGCAATCTGCTCGTCACATTCATGGGGTGAGGTTGTCTAAACCAAAACCTAACTACTATTACCGTCCTAAGCAAAAAACCACCACTGTGAATGCTAATAATGCTTCTACTTCCAATGATGTTAACATGGTGACTATGAAAAACTCATTTACTGCTTTGTCTAACGAGGCTGATTATGTGTGGGGAACTAGATATATTTGGTGTGAATATTGAAGATACACCTAAGATTAATAAGACGCATGGGGATGACTGGATGAGAGTGAAGATGTGGAAATTAAAATGTTTTTGATGAAACCTCTAAATTCATGGAACAAGATGCATTTAGTGATCCGAAGGGGGCCACTACAAGGATATTGAGCTATAATGACGACATATGTCATCGCTAAAAGTATTTATTATGAATTAAAAAACATATTTAATATTTTAGAATTAATATACTAAGAAAATCATTTAATAGGCACTATTAGAGACGAGACAAGTCGTCACTAGAAGTATTTATGAAATAAATAAAAAAGAAATCATAAATACTTTCAACAATGACATATCTGGTCGCTAAAAGTGACATATATCATTATTAGATGAGGTTGCATGCATTTATTTTTAGATTTTTGGAGACTATTTCTTCAACCAAATTTTCATATTTTTCCCATTTGAAAGTTCAATGTTCAACAAAAAACATAGGTCGTCACAATACAAATACGAAGATGTTCAACAAAGAATATAGTTCAAAATCACAATACAACCTTACTCACTTATATATGTTGTCTTCTCAATCCTCTTCATCATCTAGAGTCTCACGGGAATCGGGCGGTGCATGAACGATAATATTAATGTTCGTGGCTTGTACCTCATTGAAGAAATGTGTGAACCAAGAATATGTCGCCGCGACAACTTTATCCACCTGAGCTTGGGTATATATTCTTTGATGGGATTTGGCGCTTAAAGAACTTGATGCATGCCCCGGTAAGTTGGGAGGGAAAGCGAAAAATAGGTTGAAAAATATTTTGGAAAAGAAAACATAAATAAATAGATAAAAATACTTTACGAGATGTAATGTCATCATAGACTTTTCACTTTCAAAGGAAAAAATAAATTGAAAAAGTAAGTATATATGCTTCTAAAAGTACGAATCAAAATTGTATACAAATAGACGTATGGCCATCGTTGCTAAAAGTACCGGTGAAAAAACGTAACCTTTTTTTCGTTTAGTTAACTTTTAGCAACGACACTTGTCGTCACCTGAAGTCCAGATTTTTTAATCATTCTTATAAAAATTGTATTCGCGTTAAAAAAAGGGCCATGTTACCCAGGCACCCCAAAGAGCTATAGGGTGCTTGGCAAGTGAAAATATAGGGTATTTGCAATCATTGGAGGAATGTTTTTTTTCGATTTCCGTGCCAAAATATAAAAAATTTGAGGTTAGGGTGCCTTGGTTTGCTTTGGTTTGCCAAAATAAAAGTAATACAAGATTTTTTTATTTTTAGTTTTACAAGTTTTTTAAGTTTTGTACAAGTTTTTATTTTTTGTTTTACAACTTTTTAGTTTTTTACAAGTTTTTTTAGTTTCTTACAAGTTTTTATTTTGTTTTATGACTTTTTAAAAAAAAACTTAGTCGGAAAATTTTTGAGGCTCGGGTTCGAAGAAGATTGCAAAGTGAGATTTTATCTCACTTTAACGTCCATTCGATTATCATCATCGCCTCGGAAAAAATTTTAACGCTAAAAAATCATCATCGCCTTTTTTTTAGAAAATCAT
Source organism: Chrysanthemum seticuspe (assembly GCA_019973895.1). Taxonomy (NCBI): domain Eukaryota; kingdom Viridiplantae; phylum Streptophyta; class Magnoliopsida; order Asterales; family Asteraceae; genus Chrysanthemum; species Chrysanthemum seticuspe. The sequence continues at coordinate 351,315,275 of BPTQ01000005.1, read as the reverse complement.
CAGGTCACAACAGGTCTCACAACAAGTCTCACAAGTCACAACAGGTCTCAAAACTGCACAAGTTCATAACAGCAATCTAGCCAAACTGCACAAGTTCACAACAGCAGTCTAGCCGAACTGCACAAGTCACCCCATGTCTCAAAACTGCACCACATGTCTCAAAACTGCACAAGTCACAACAGGTCTAAAAACTGCACAAGTCTAACCATGTCACAACAGGCAAGTGATATATGGGGTGCCTGTGTAGAGGATGCCCGCGGGCGAAATACCCTTTATTTTTACTTGCCAAGCACCCCATAGCCCTTTGGGGTGCCTGCATAGCACCCATTGTCTCAAAACTGCACAACATGTCTCAAAACTGCACAAGTCACAACAGATCTAAAAACTGCACAAGTCTAACCAAGCACAAACACGTTTTCATTGTGCAAGAGGTACGATTCCCTTCTGCAAAACATCACAAGAAAGTAGAAAATGTGTAGGCATTCAACCTTATAAGCAACAACAGTATCCCAGCAACTAGCAAGAAAGCAACAACACAACTAGCAATATCTTCAAAACCACAACAAACAAGTGTCACAGTCCACCAAGAAAGCACCAACACAACTAGCAATATCTCCAAAAACCACAACAAACAAGTGTCACAGTCCACCACAACAAGCAACTAGCAACAGCAGCAACTAGCAACAAGCAACAACCATGCCTAGTTCACCATTCGACACACAAGAGGTAAACTTATCAAATAGGCTCAGATTACTAGCTTTTTAGCTAAAAAAAAACCCTAGAAAACTCTCTCTCACTTGGCGACATAGGAGAAAAACGCAAACATTAATCGTTCCTACTTCAATCGCTTCTACCTGAATATTCTTTTGGTTAGGCTATTATCTTCGATTAATTTACTATATTCTATGACTACCACATGTGCTCATAGAACTATGAATTAATTGTTTGTGTTAGTATCTTATTTAATTGATTGTCGGTTGGTTGTTGAAGCTTGGGATTCTTACGATTGGTTATTTAATCGCATAACATTTAGACACTAAAAATTCTCATCAATACGTTTCTTAATTAAGTTATTTATTCTATTAAACGTGATTGTGGCTGCATGTGATTTGTATTGCATATTTATTGATCGACTGTTGGGTAGTATCTGATATTGGTCGAGATTGTTGTTGGTTTGAGGGTCGATTACTTGTACTAGTTCGTGATGGGGGTAACGAGAGAGAGGGATAAAGGTGGGGGAACTTTGGAGCATGAGGTTCGAGCTGGTGATCAGGTTGATTCGAGTGGGAATGAGGCTAACAAGGATTTTTCGTTGAAAGCTGATAAACCAACCACTAACTTGGTTGATACTACTGGTATTATTGGTGTTATGGATTCTGATTGTTTTGCTGCGGCCGACAAAGGTACACCTCTTGTTGGTACTGATGGACAAGTGAAGCCGGTTTCACTTGATTCAAGCCCTAGTCATGATATACCTGCTTTTGATTCGGCCTCTAATGTTTCAAAACAGCCTAATGTGGAGCAGTTGATTGCTAATGCGCATCAGAATTTTGATGCAGCAATGAATAAAATTGACAATGATATTGCTAAGATGGCTTCATCTTCTGATGTGAACAACTCGAGTGGTATTAATGGTACTAAAGTTTATTCTGCAAATACTCCTCTGTCGAGTTTTGATGTGGCTATGCAATCACAATTGTATGGTACTAATCATAATGCTTCGATGGATGGTAAGAATGCTTCTACTTCTGGTCTTAATGTGAGTGATAGTATACACAATGAAGTGAGGTCGTTTGCTAATGTGTTAAACTCGGAACGTGTATCTAGGAAAGTTAACTTCCGTTCATTGGTGAATGAGAATCGAATTGATAATCATGATACAGTTCTTCCTAAGGCTGCTATGGAGGGTGTGTTCAACCGTTATGATAATACTCTTGTTGGCTTCTTTGTCGGCAAGAATATTGCATTTCAGTTGGTCAAGAATTATGTTACCAATACATGGGGTAAGTTTGGTTTAAAGAAACTTATGAAGAATGATGATGGTGTATTTCTCTTTAAATTTGATTCTAAAGAGGGTGTTGAGAATGTGCTTCAACGAGGACCTTGGATAATTCGTAATTCTCCTATCATTCTCACTAAATGGACTCCTGACGTGATATTGTCCAAAAGTGAGGTTACCAAAGTGCCTGTGTGGATTAAATTGCATAATGTGCCATTAATTGCATATTCGGAAGACGGGTTGAGCCTTATTGCTACTCAGGTGGGTAAGCCGATCATGTTAGATGCATTCACTAGCTCCATGTGCGTTGACTCATGGGGTCGTATTAGTTTTGCTCGTGCTCTTGTTGAGTTATCATCGGAAGCTGATCTTAAACATGTGGTAACTATGGCTATCCCTAAGAAGGATGATAGTGGTTTTACGACGGCTAGTATCAAGGTTGAATATGAATGGAAACCTCCACATTGCATGGAATGTAAAGTGTTTGGGCATGATAATGCTTGTTGTCCTAAGTCTCCTAAGGAGCATCATGCTGATGCTCATACCTTGAACTTGGATGTGAATGATGATGGTTTTAAGGTGGTGCAGAATCGGAAAGCCAAACCCCAAGGTCCGAAGTTGTCTAGCGGTATTAATATGGGTAAGGGTCCTAAATTTGCTCCTAGGAAGCAGGTTTATATCCCAAAGAAGAAGACGCCGGACGTTGCTACTGTTAATGCTACAGGTACTCCTGTTACTACTTCTAACTCTTTTGGGACACTTGAGGTGCATGAGGACACGGGCATTCAAAGTCCTGTGGTTGATTCTAATACTGAGGAGGTTAATGAGGAGGCAATGATTGGTGATTCTACTGGTTGTTCTAAGGAAGCAGATGTGGATAAGGGTCGTACAATGGAGGTTAATAAGGATGTGTTAAATAAGACTGGTTCTACATCACATGTTCCGCTTGTGAGTGATTCAATGGGAACAATGGATGTTGGTTCTACTCCCATAGTTGAGAAAATTGGTAAGATTGAAAAACTACTTATTGCTGGGAAAGCTACTCTTGTGGATGATGATGGTCAACCTATTCCGTCTACCTCTTCTACTAAGAGAGCTAACCCTTTTTCTAAAGTGGGAGAGATTGAGGTGTCTGATTCTGAAGATGAGGTTGTTGCTAACCCATTTGATGAGTCTGCTAATATATTTGGTGGTGGCCAAGGGTATGAAGATGAGTATGATGAATATGACTTCGATGACTATGCGAAACAGGTTCGTGATCTTCCTGGGAATTTGGATGCCTTTAATGCCATGTATGGCACAACGTTTTCTTTCGTTGTGTCATATGTTATCTTTTGAGTAGTGTTTTGTTTCTTGTTTAGATTATTGGAAGTATCTTGTTATGTAAGCTCTATGCCTATGTAACGGGTTGATATATGGGATCTCACTCATATACATTGTACTTAAACATTTATTTGGTTAATATATTTACCAGGATGCAGGATTACTCCCCTTTACCCAAAAAATACTAGCTTTTTAGCTTATGTTGGCTGCAAATTCAGTTTTGCCATGCCAAAACTCTTTAAGTTTTTTTATAAAAAAAAGTCATCATTGCCTTTTTTTCAGAAAATCATCAGTTTTGCCATGCTAAAACACTCAAGTTTTTTTCATTAAAGTTGCAAAGTGAGCTAAAGTTGATCACTTTACCATCCACTAATGAAAATCATCAGTTTTGCCATGTCAAAACACTCAAGTTTTTTACTTTAAAGTTGCAAAGTGAGCTAAAAATGATCACTTTACCATCCAGTAATGGTAATGAAACTGCAAGGGTCATGGCTCACCCAAACACCCCCTATTTACCCTTCCATAGGGTGCCTGCAAAACATAACCAAACAGATAACAATGAGAGACAAGTTTTATACCACAAAAACTTGAACGAAACAAATACCATCACAACAGATACCACCAAATAGATACCACCAAATTTTATAAACTTTATTTATAATACTCTTTTTTAAATAAAAGAATTAACTTTTATAAATGAAAGAGTTAATACGTGTTCCATTGTTGTGGTTTGTATGCATTCCATTCTTGTGGTGTGTACGCGTTTTAGATCTAAAAAATTTTTAGATCTAAAATGTTGAACGAAACAGATACCACCACAACAGATACCACCACAAACAGATACCACCACAAATTTTTTTCAAGATCAAGTTTTTAGATCTAAAATGTTTTTACATAATCAAAGAAAACCAACCTCAAATTTTTTTAAACCAACCTCTAATTTTTTTCAAGAGATTAAAAAGATTCAAGCTCTAAATAATTTTTAGATCTAAAAAGTTGAACGAAACAGATACCACCAAAACAGATATCACCACAACAGATACCAGCACAAAACAGATACCACCACAATTGCAACGTGACCACAATAGATCTAAAAACTTTTGATATTAGAGAGAGAGAGATATCACAGAGAGAGAGAGAGAGAGAGAGAAACTTAACGTGTGTGAGGATAGTGAGAGAGAGAGAGAAGGTCAAATATCAAATCAAAAGGCAGAAAACGCGTACACACCACAAGAATGGAAGGCGTACACACCACAACAATGAAACACGTATTAACTCTTTTATTTATAAAAGAGTATTATAATTTTAAAAGGTTTAAAAACGTTTTATAAATAAAATTTTGTGATATAAATGTTTTTTTTGTAATATAAATAAAATTTTGTTATTAACAAATGTATATAGAAGTAATAAATAGTTGTAGTTTTTTAAAAATAAAAGTAATATAAAAGTTGTATTTTTTACAAATGTTATTAACAAATGTTGTTTAAAAAAGTACAAAGTTGTATTTTTTTATAAAAAGTTTTAAAAAAAATGTAACAATAAATAAATTTGTTAAAAATGTACAAAGTTGTTATATAAAGTTTGTTAAAAATGAAAGTTATAAAAGTTGTTTTTTATTTTTTAGGTGTTCGGTACTGAAGTTGCTTTAACTGATTGGGTGCGATCTACTGCTGAATCGATTGGTTTTCTTATTGTTAAAGGAAAAAGTAAAACAGATATGGGCTATAAGTACTCTATAAAATTTTTGTGTTCTAGACATGGGACGTCTGCACGTGAAGGTTTAGATGAACTTGAACGGTAGACTAGCACCGCTAAAATTAATTGCCCATTCAGATTACTGGCAAAATTTATAAAAGGTCGAACTGGTAACACTAAAACTAGTGGTTGGATCTTGAGGGTCAAGTGTCTGAGGCATAATCATGACTTTGTAGACTCGTTCCATGGTTTTTCACAGGCCATGCGATTAAAAGAAAGTAAGTTAGTTTTGGTGAAGCAGTTGACAAAACATCAAGTAGCACCATGAATTATACTTTCTTCACTAAAAGAGAGCGATCCGAATAACGTGTCTAGCATTAGAACGGTATATAATGCACAAAAAAAGTTACGTAGAGAAGATCGTGGTGATTTGACGGCGATACAACTCCTTTTAGTACATTTGAGGCGTAAAGGTTATACTTATTACGAAAGGGTAAATGAGCACACTGATGAGCTCGAGGAAATACTTTTTGTTCACCCGACGTCATATGCCCTGTGGACAACATTCCCGGAAATCATGCTGATGGACTCCACATACAACACCACGTTGTTTAAACTGCCATTCTTTACGGTTGTTGGAGTTACTTCAACAAACAAAACATTCTCAATGGCGTTTAGCTTTTTGGACAAGGAAAAAGAGCCAAATTTCAAATAGGTGTTGGAATGTGTTAAGTTGGTGATACAAGAACAATATTACCCGCGGGTCATCGTCACCGACAGAGATTTAGCGTTGCTTGGGGCATGCAGAGAAGAATTCCCAAATGCTAACAGATTACTCTGTCGATGGCCTATCAATCAAAATGTGCTCAAGCATTGCAGACACAAATTCGATACGGTAGAGGAGTATGAGTCTGTTAGATGGACATGGGATTTGATGGTTACAGCTCCGACCGAAGATGTGTTCACGCACTATTATCAGCACCTACAGGATTTATTGGTCCAAAAAAAGGGTACTTAACCATTAATACATTTTTTTATTATGATTTAATAAATAACTACTCGAATTTTTTTCTCACTTTATTAAATCTTTGTTTTCTCAGATGTTTTGCGGTATTTTCGTAACGGGCTGCAACATTGCGACCGCATGTTTGTGTCGTACATTACCGATCAATATCGCAGCTTTGGCCAGACAACAACATGTAGAGTTGAGAGTCAACACGCGCTGTTGAAGTTATACTTGGGCTCCACACAGTCCAGCTTAGACACGTTGTTGTGTTCGGTCGACAAGATTATAGCTGCGCAAGAAACTGCGATACGAGCCACTTTGAATACAAGTAAAATCAAGAAACTACATTCGTGTAGGGCCACATTATTTAACTAACTGCGGTATAATGTTTCAAGAGATGCTTTACTACTCATACTCGCAGAAAGTAAACGGGATGTGGACCCACATGAATGTGGTCATCATTTGCGGTTAGTTTATGGTTTACCATGCTATCACGAATTGTATTACCTTCAAGCAAACGGTATGTATTTTAAATTTATGCCTATCAAGTTATTCTCCCCGTCAATACCGATAATTTTAACTAGTTCATTTTTTCGAATACAGGATTGCCTATTCCGCTTGGTTTTGTTGATAATTTTTTGGAGAACACTAAGCGTTCCCTGGCCTGTTGTCCGAAATACTCAAGAGCCTGATGAGCCTGAATATCCTGAAGAGCCTGAATATTTTTCTTGTCAAGATGACGTACAAAAATTCCAAAGTGGTTTTACCAAAGCATCGTCGTTTGTCAAAAAAAAAATATGTTAAACAGGCTCAGAGGTATTCACGCTCCTGAATCTGTGTCAACACAACAACCTGCTGTTAAAGAAAGTAATCGTGGACGTCTGAGCGCAAAGGACAACAAATCCAAGGCTAAACAAAATATCCCAGATTTGAACAAAGAACCCCCCACCGGGCACCGCAGAAGCTATACAAAACCTAAAAAGGTCCCAGACTTAAATGAAGAAGCTGCGAGACATAGTTCATATGTGGGAGAGCCTTCTAACGTCCCAGACTTGAACGAAGGACCTAGCGAGGGCGACTTAAGACACGACTTGTACGTTCCAGATGATAGTAGCGAATATTTTATGGCTCAAATTCCACCTCTTTTCCGACGCTGGATCCTAGGGATCTCTAACGTGGCAGGTGATGGAAATTGTGGCTACCGAGCTCTTGCCGTAGGTCTTGGTCATCACGAACGAATGTGGCCCAAAATTCGAGCTCTTGTCACGGAAGAGGTAGAAAATAACGAGGAAGTTTACATGCAAATGTGGGGGACTTATTTTACAACTATTCGTAACTCGATGAATTGGTTTGAAGGTCTAGCACCCTACGGTTACTGGATGACTATGCCAGAAACGGGCGTGGCTATTGCTACAGCTCTTAACCGTCCTATTGTATCTATATCCAATTCACAATCTATTATGTGTCTTCCGCTGAGAGATTGTCCAAATACAGCACAAATATTGTCCCCCGTTGTGATTCTTCGTGTGGGGGAAGACCAGGCTGCTCACTTCGTTCTTGCGGTTCTTGATGAAAACTCACCACTCCCGTATACTTATCCACAATGGAGATGGTTCAGAAATGACTTAGCCGCGAGATGGGCACATATGTTTACTCAACGACAGAGCATGTTTAGAAAGACGTAGAAAAGGATTATTAATTTATATTATAAATGACAAAACATGTATAGACGATTACAGATTTATATTGTAAATGACAAAACATGTATAGACGATTACTGATTTATATTGTAAATGACAAAACATGTATAGACTATTACTGATTTATAGTAAACGACTCGTCATCTTTAGTTACAGATTTCTGCTCCTGCTCCGGTTCTTCCTCATCTTTTGTTACAGGAATCGGATGACATTTAGTGGAGGGACATTCATTGTGTCAACAACACACCCGCTCGTGTTGAGAGTCCAGATTATGTGCCTTCTTCTCCATCTTATGTGCCTCCATCTCCAGCTATATCTCCAGCTATAGATGAGGACAATTTTATACACCGTCCTCCGGTTCTTCCTCATCTTTTGTTACAGCCGTCTCGCGTTGACGAGTACGAGCGAGAGATTGCCGGATTGAGGAGACGCATTTCAGAGTTAGAGTTTCGTGTGGGACAGATGGCAGCATCATTGGAGCGACTACGCCTCGGGCGTGATTGATCTTAGTTTCTAGTTATATTGTGATTTTTTGAACCATGTATCAACTATTAATCTATAACAAGATTGGTTATTTATGTATTCGAAGCTTCTAATTTTGTGAACCATGATATTACTGATTTATGTTGTGAATAATTATACAAATTATTTTGGCCAGATGCAACAAGAAAATCCTTTCTTGTGTCGTTGTCGACGTGGATTTATAATTGAAAGAACATCCCACAAGCCCAAAACTTGTGGTCTGAAGTATTATGCATGTCCTTTGTAAAAGGTAAATAATTAAACGTTTGCTTATATACGTAAATATATCAATAACTTGTTTGTTTAGAATACATTTCTTATAATTGTTTCATCATGTAACAGCCAGGGACTGAAGACTATGGGTGTCGATACTTCATGTGGAAGGAAATATTTCAACAAAAGTACTTTGGTCAAGCCTCTTCTTCAACGCAGTGCTCAAACTACGAAACTAAAGATAAAACGGTCAACATGCTATTGGCTCAAAACAATTTGTTGAAGGCAAGAATAAAGACGTTGGAGGCATCACTGGAATTGGTAAGAAATCCAGTTGATCACGCATGTCAGTCGAGTTGAATACTTTATGAGCTTATAGAAGACATTAATAAACTTCATGTGGAATAGATTTTATTGTAATATTGAAAACATTTGTTGTTGTACTTGTTTAATGTTTTATTATTATTGTTTAATTAAATGGAAACAATACACAAATAAATACTCTACATATAAAAACACTACACAAATAAATACACTATACATACAAAAACACTACACAAATTAAATATAGCACACAAATAAATACACTATACATATAAAAACAATACACAAATTAAATATACCACACAAAATAAACACTACACAATTAAAAAAAAAAAATACCTGCGACTGTTGTACAGATGGGCCCCATGGCCTATGGGGTGCCTGCCAAATAATATATGGGGTGTCGGAGTATCCTCTCCCTATAAATAACTCATGACTTAATAAAATTATAAAGTTATTCAAATACGTATGTTACATGTATAATAACATGCATTACATTTTATTTATTTATTTATTTTTTGAATTTATAATATGCATAATCAACATAGGACCCTACACATCATTAACTAAATCATATTACAATCACATATCGTTTGCCAAGGATATTGACTCCTGAACTAATACACTTAATGTTAGTCTATCGCTTAATATTAGTCTTTGCATAACAACGACGGGTGTTAACTATTGTTTACCTGGACGTTTCATAATAATAAATAAATTAGAGGCTATTTTTCATATAGATAATAAGCTTGTTATAGATCACATGCACGCACGGGGCTTTTGCATAAATCTCACATAATGTGTTATATATATCCAAAGCATAAGGCGAACTTTAGAATTCTAGAAGCTAATGTCTTAGTTTCGTTATATTATATGGATACTTTATAGGAAAAAGGCTTGCTTTTCCTATTGTGGAGAATTACGTGAAGAATGCTTGGGCGAAATATTGTATTCGAAGAGTCACGATGAACTCGAATGGATTCTTCTTCTTCAAACTTAATACAAAATCAGGTATGGAACAAGTTCTTTAAAACGGTCCATCGAACATTAGGAATGTTCCTCTTATCCTTAACATATGGTCTCCTAATGCAAGCCTTAAAAAGGAAGATCTTACATGAGTTCCTGTTTGAGTCAAGTTGCATAACGTTCCTATTGCGGTGTTTACGGAAGATGGCTTGAGTATGATAGCAACTAAGATTGGTAAACTAATTATGTTAGATGCCTATACTAGTACAATGTGTTCGGAGTCGTAGGGTAGTAACAGTTATGCAAGAGCACTTATTGAAATTAGCTCAGAACAGGTTTTGAAAGACTCGTTGGTACTTGCTATACCTATGCTTGAAGGGGATCGTTGTATTAAAGATACTATCACGATTAAATATGAATGGCAGCCACCTTGGTGCGAAACATGCAAAACTTTTGGACATTCTGATGAAGACCGTCCAAAAATGGTTCGTGTTAATCAACATGGTAGGAAGGAGGATATCAGCGATGGGTTTGTGGAAGTAACTAGAAAATGTTGAAAAGGGAAGTAGATTGTTAAGCAATCTGCTCGTCACATTGATGGGGTGAGGTTGTCTAAACCAAAAACCTAACTACTATTACCGTCCTAAGCAAAAAAGCACCACTGTGAATGCTAATAATGCTTCTACTTCCAATGATGTTAACATTGTGACTATGAAAAACTCATTTACTGCTTTGTCTAACGAGGCTGATTATGTGTGGGGAACTAGATATATTTGGTGTGAATATTGAAGATACACCTAAGATTAATAAGACGCATGGGGATGACTGGATGAGAGTGAAGATGTGAAAATTAAAATGTTTTTGATAAAACCTCTAAATTCATGGAACAAGATGCATTTAGTGATCCGAAGGTGGCCAGCCACTACAAGGATATTGAGCTATAATGAAGACATATGTCATCGCTAAAAGTATTTATTATGAATTAGGAAACATATTTAATATATTAAAATTAATATAGTAAGAAAATCATTTAATAGGCACTATTAGAGACGAGACAAGTCGTCACTAAAAGTATTTATGAAATAAATAAAAAAGAAATGATAAATACTTTCAACAATGCCATATCTCGTCGCTAAAAGTGACCTATATCATTATCAGATGAGGTTGCATGCATTTATTTTTAGATTCTTGGAGACTATTTCTTCAACCAAATTTTCCTATTTTTCCCATTTGAAAGTTCAATGTTCAACAAAAAACATAGGTCGTCGTCACAATACAAATACGAAGATGTTCAACAAAGAATATAGTTCAAAATCACAATACAACCTTACTCACTTATGTTGTCTTCTCAATCCTCTTCATCATCTAGAGTCTCAGGGGAATCGGGCGGTGCATGAACGATAATATTAATGTTCATTGGAAGCGTGTGGCCTGTCACAAGCGTGTTAGTTGGAAGTTCAAGCGTTGCTTGAGGTTAATGTGGTACTTCTGCCACATTCCATTGTTCTTAAACGATTTTTTGGTGTAATATAATTTACCGGGTCGAAGACCCTTTACCCAAAAAAAATAATATTAATGTTTGTGGCTTGTACCTCATTGAAGAAATGTGTGAACCAAGAATTTGTCGCCGCCACAACTTTATCCACCTGAGCTTGGGTATATATTCTTTGATGGGATTTGGCGCTTAAAGAACTTGATGCATGCCCCGGTAAGTTGGGAGGGAAAGCGAAAAATAGGTGGAAAAATATTTTGGAAAAGAAAACATAAATAAATAGATAAAAATACTTAACGAGATGTAATGTCATCATAGACTTTTCAATTTCAAAGGAAAAAATAAATTGAAAAAGTAAGTATATATGCTTCTAAAAGTACGAATCAAATTTTTATACCAATAGACGTATGGCCGTGCAGAGGCGGAGCCACGGGGGGGTCACGGTGGGCAAGTGCCCCCCCACCCAGAAAAATAGTAGTGTAAATTTCTTGGGTATTTGAGATATTATTGTAACTTGCCCCTCCGGAAAATGTCTGTCGAAGAACAACCAAAGAAGAAGAAAGCCATGGAAGTGTAGTATTAGCACACTAAACGAAAAAGAATAAGTAAAAATTAAAGGAGTTTTGTTTTGTAGTTCACATGGTGACAAGTGGGTGTCCTTTCTTTATTTTATTTGTCTGTTTTAGCTTATTTCTTCACGTGGGGTGACAAGCTAGTGGGTGTCCTTTCTTTATATATACATATTTTTATTTTAGCTTATTTCTTGTTTGTAAATTATTTTATCAATGTCATTTGAACATAGGTATTTATAAGTATGTTCTGGCACATCAAAATTGAAGATGATTATCGGCAGAACGGATACACTAGAATGATAAACAACCACTTCATGTCCTAGTTATGTCGTCGCACAAGTTTTTTTAGGTTCTTTATGGTATTTATTTGGACAAGCTAGTAATTTGAACCAGCACACTTAAGTTTGTCAATGCGAGCCTTTTTTTTAACTCTATTTTCAATATGCCGTAAAAAAAAAATTTGCCCCCTCTCAAATTTTTTTCTGGCTCCGCCCCTGTGGCCGTTTTGCTAAAAGTACCAGTCAAAAGCGTAACCTTTTTGTCGTTTAGTTAACTTTTAGCAACGACACATGTCGTCACCTGAAGTCCAGATTTGTTAATAATTCTTATAAAAGTTGTATTCGCGTTAAAAAAAAGTAGTTCTACAGCAGAAGTGACATATGACTATTTATGGTCAATGATGTGACAAAATCATTTAAACAGAACTAAAAAAGTACGGAGTAAATGATAAAACAAAATGAATTATCTGATTATGATACTTCTATAAGAATATTAACATCTAATTGACAGAGCTCGTTTTTTGCCTTTTTTTTACTTTCGCATACAAAGCGCATAGTTTCACAGTTGATCAAAGCTTTTATTGGAACTGATTTGAAAACAAAAATAGAATATTTATTTACAAAGTGATTAAGTTGTACTACACAGTTAAAGTATTCTCCAAAAGGGATATTAATTTCTCAAGTAAAACAATCTTTGTGGAATAATAAGACACCACCTAAAATTTAATTTCTAAGAATTGGAAATTAATTTATTAGAAAAGGGTAGCTCAAGTATAAATATAGACATCCGAACCTTCAGTTTATAGAAAAAACATGCAAAAGCAAGTAATGGCTTCTTTAAAGTTCTTACTTTTTTTTTCTAGCTCTACTACTCGTTGCTCTCTCACTTGCACCAACTGAATTAGGGAATATGAAGTCTCTAACTGCTTTAGAATTGGGCGAAAATCAACTCACTAGTACAATTCCTTCATTGTTGGGTGATTTGAAGTCTTTGAAAGTCCTTAATCTGTTTAAAAATCGACTCTCTGGACCCATTCCAATTGAATTAGGGAATTTGAAGTCTGTCACTATTTTATAATTGGGCGAAAATCAACTAACTGGACCGATTCCAATTGAATTAGGGAATATGAAGTTTCACTAAATTAGCTTTATGCAAAAATCAACTCAATGGTTCAATCCCTTCATCATTGGGTGAGTTGACGTTTTTGAATATCCTTTATTTGTACACAAATCAACTCTCAGGACCCATTCCATTTGAATTAGGGAATATGAAGTCTCTAACTGAATTAGATTTGAGCGAAAATCAATTCAATGGTTCAATCCCTTCAATATTGGGTTACTTGTCGTCTTTGAATTTCCTTAATTTGTACATAAACAAACTCTCTGGACCCATTCCAATTGTATTAGGGAATTTGAAGTATCTCACTGATTTAGATTTGGGCGAAAATCAACAATTAGGGCCCATTCCTACTGAATTAGGGAATATGAAGTCTCTCACTAAATTAGCTTTAGCCACAAATCAGCTCAATGGTTCAATTCCTTCATCGTTGGGTGATTTCAAGTCTTTGAATATCCTTTATCTGTACGCAAATCAACTCTCTGGACCCATTCCAATTGAATTAGGGAATTTGAAGTCTCTAACTGAGTTAAATTTGAGTGAAAATCAACTCAGTGGTTCAATTCCTTCATCGTTGGGTGATTTGAAGTCTTTGAATATACCCTAACCCTAACTCTATATTATTCTCTATAAACCCTAACCCTAACTCTATATTATTCTCAAAACAAAACCCTTGCACACCGTTAGGAATACGAGACGACCCATTAGCTAATATATTTAACAGATTTAACGTATATATGAGCAGGGATGTAGCTAGAAATCCGAGTTAAGGGGGGCCGTAACTATTTATTATATAATAGTAACATACATTTTATAGACATGGACGGACCTACATGGGTGCCGGGTGTGGCACGGGCTACACCCGATTTTAAGTCACGAAGTGCAAAAAAATTTCAAAACCGCCGTTTTTTTGTATGTGCAACACCCAATAACTTTATTTGCTACTTTCGTTTTTTACGGTGTCCACAAAAGGTGTAGATTGGCGGGAATACCCTGACCCCGGGTGCCTTTTGGCACCAGCCATTGTCCACCCCACAAGGAATAGCTCTGGCAACTCTCCTGGCCTAGTGGGGCACCAATTGGAGTGAGCACGAGCCAAGACTCGGACCCCTGAGCTCTTATTCCACAAAGTCTCTCCAATGTGCCCATATGTTTTGCGGAGGTGGGTACCTATATGAAGCAAATGCCAAGGATGGGACTGAACTTGGGTCAATTGACTCAAGCACAAGTGCTCCAACCATTTGACTAATGCTCCATTGGTTTGTTTTTTACGGTGTAACTTAAGTTAGCTCATCAATTCTTTTGTGCAACACCTTTTTGAAATATCTGTGTCCGCCCGTGTTTATAGATCGTCAAAACTCTGAATATTTATATACGTGGTCGTTTTTATTTCATTATACACTGAATTATAGATATGTTACTCTAACAAAGATAACTTGTGCATTTCAATGTCTTATTTATCTTTGGTTTTCATAAAATACGTCTTTTAGATTATGAACTACTATAATAGACAAAATCTTAGTGATATGTCTCCAACCAAATTTTTGAACAATAAATCTAAAATGAGTTAACTTTGTCAAGTATTAAATGTTCAGTGCCAAAAGTAACACTATGCATCAAAATAAGATTGGTCTGACCACAAACAAAGACATACACGTGATATTATATTTCGTCGTATCTTTGACTTTCTTTCTCTCTATCTCTGGTTCATCTTCTTCACAAGAAGAGGATTTAAAAATTAGATCTTCATCTTCTCATCTGTTTTTCCTCTATCATTTTCTATTAAATCAAGGCGATGCCCCTAAAATTTTGATGACCTGGGCCGTCGCCCACCTCGCTTGACACTTGGGCCGGCCTTGTTGGCAGGGGCTGGATTAACGAATTTGTGAAACGTTGGCCGAAAATCAAGCTACATGGTTGGCTGGTTGAGCCAGTTGGGGGTGGCCGAGCACCCGCCAGCCACCTCATTGGCTCCGTCTCTGTATATGATGTATAGCATTGATAAATACATCATGATTTGATATATCTAATTACAGTAGATCATAATTCAAGAAGATCAACTAAGTAATGCAACAAGTGAACAAACAATAAAGGTAAGTTAGTTTATTATTTGGTTGGAACTTCGAACTTAAGTGAGAAGATCAAGTGGGGGTAGATCTGCAGTTGCTTTTTCTTTATTTTTTTCGAGTCATTTATTTGACGAAATTAACCAAAAAGTGAAACAAATGGTTGAAATTTGTGTGTGTATTTGTAAGTGGGTATTTATATAAGTGGGTATTTATTTGAAAAGATGAAGATGAAGATGATGAGATATATATTTGCATAAAAAAATAAAAGAAACAATGGTTAACACCATTGGAGCCTTGGTCCTGTGGTAATGGGTTGATTTTGTAAGCGTTATCCGAGTTCGAGCCTTGCCAATGAATTTTAACTAGCCCAAATAATTGGATAAAAGAATAAAAGAAAAAATTATTAATTACAAGCGCTTGGTCCAGTGGTAAGGTGTTGGTTTTGTAAACATGGTGACTTGAGTTCGAACCTTGCCAAGGGAATTTTAATTATGTTTAAGTTCTGCCACGCCACGCGTCTATGTCAGCCAGCTACTGTCAACATCACGTAAGCCAGTCAAAGCTAGTTGTACCAAAATAATTAATTAAAAGAAAAAAAGGCGATGATATGAACATTTTGGCCTCATGGGAGATTTAACGGATGTTGAGGGTGACTTTAAATTTTCCGACTTCACGCGTCTACGCCAGCCAGCTCATCCCATAAATGACAGTCAACCACGTAAGCTGGCCAACGCTAGTTGTACCAAAATAGAATAAAAATGATGAAATTACAATTTTGCTCTCATGTGCTAGGAACATATAGGATTTAATTGACATTAAGGGTGACTTTAAATTTTCTGACGTCACGCGTCAACGCCAGCTACGCAGCCAGCTCATCTCGTCAGTGACAGTCAACATGACGTAAGCCCTTCAACGCTAGTTGTACCAAAATAATTAAATAAAAAAAAAAGAAGATGAAACGACCATTTTGCCTTCATGTGCAAGGCACATAGGAATTTATCGGATGTTAAGGGTGACTTTAAATTTTCCAAATGACTCACCTAGTGAATTGGGTACATTTTCAAGAACAAAAGATGTATTTTACCTCTAAAAACAAATAAATAAAACTAACTTTACCTCTAAAAACAAATAGATAAAACTTTGTCAATCACTTCCACCACACATACATGTCTTTTCTCTCTTTCTTATCCTCTCTCTACATATTCTTCCCTTCTCTATCTCCAATTCTCCATCATTTAATCACATTTCCACCAAAAAACCACCTCTCACCATTAATGCCTGTCTATAAAATTATTCAGAGTAAACTGCAAAAATCATCCCTGTGGTTTGTGTATTTTCGCAAGAATCATCCCTATCTCAAACCTTCAGCATTAAACATCCTCAAGTCCACAAACCTTTAGCAATAATCATCCCTGAGCACTAACGTCGTTAGTTTTACCCGTTAAGTGTTAAATAATATTTTCCCGTTAGTCCCTCTGTTAACATTCTTTGCTCCGTTAGTCCTCATTTTACGTTTTCGTCACTTTTTTACGTTTTTGTCCGTTTTTACTCGTTTTCGTTCGCTTTTATCCGTTTTTGTCCCTTTTTTGTATGTAGTCGTCCGTTTATTTTACGTTTTCGTCCGTCATTTTAACGTTTTTACGTTTTCGTTCGTCATTTTAACGTTTTTATCCCTTTTCGTCTGTTTTTATATGTTTTCGTCCGTTTTTATCCGTTTTTGTCAGTTTTTTATCCGTTTTCGACCGTTTTTTTACGTTCTTATCCGTTTTCGTCTGTTTTTTACGTTTTCGCCCGATTTTTTTACGTTTTTGTCTGTTTTTATCCGTTTTCGCCCGTTTTTTTTACGTTTTTGTCCGGTTTTTTCCGTTTTAGCATGTTTTTTAATCTTTTTCGCCAGTTTTTTTACGTTTTTGTCCGTTTTTCTTACATTTTGTCATTTTTTCTTTCGTTTTTGTTCGTTTTTGTACTATTTCAACATATTGAAAATTTATTCCAAAAAGAAAAAAATTTTCCAAAAAAAAATTTGAAAAAATAATATTTCCGAAAAAAAAATTTGAAAAAAATAAAAATTCAAAAAATGTCCGTTTTTTGTCAATATTTTTCGGAAATTTTTTTTACAACAGGTCCAAATTTCGAAAAATATTGAAAAAAAAAATTTGTAAGATTTTTTTATTCAAATTTCGACATATTGAAAATTTTTAAAAAAAAATTCAATTTTTTTTTATAAGATTCTTTTTTTTAAAAGAATATTTGAAAAATATTTTTTTATTCAAATTTTTTTTTTTAAATTTTTTATTCAAAATTTTTTATTTTTTTTCGAAAATATTTTTTTTCCAACGAAAACGAAAAAAAAAATGACAAAAACGTAAAAAAAAGAGACAAAAACGTAAAAAAACAGGCGAAAACGGATAAAAAACGAACGGAAACGGATAAAAACAGACAAAAAACGTAAAAAACGGGCGAAAACGATTAAACGTTAAAAAAACGGGCGAAAACGGATAAAAACGTTAAAAAAAGGGCTAAAACGGATAAAAACGGACAAAAACGTAAAAAAAAAGGACGAAGACGTATAAAACAGACGAGAACGTAAAAAAAAGAACGAGAACGTAAAAAACGTAAAAAAACCCGGACGAATACATACAAAAACGGATAAAAAGCGGACGAAAACGGACGAAAACGAGTAAAAACGGACAAAAACGTAAAAAGTGACGAAAACGTAAAATGAGGACTAACGGTGCAACAAATGTTAACGGAGGTACTAACGGGAAAATATTATTTAACACTTAACGGGTAAAACTAACGACGTTAGTGCTCAGGGATGATTATTGCTAAAGGTTTGTGGACTTGGGGATGTTTAATGCTGAAGGTTTGAGATAGGGATGATTCTTGCGAAAATACACAAACCACAGGGATGATTTTTGCAGTTTACTCTCTTATTCAAATAAAAAAGGAGAAGTTAAGTAAATCATGAATTTTGAGAAGTCAACAGTTGGCGGTGTTATTACAGGTGGTGACGGTGGCAAATTTTGGTTGTGGGTTGTTTTAGTAACAAATTGGTCATCATCATCAACATCTCAAACCTACAAAGAATTAAAAATAAACAGTTACAATAAAACAACATTATCATCAACAAACAACTTCTATCCATAATCTAAAAAAAAATACAACAAAACCAACAAAATTAGTGTCTTAAATTTAGAGGCCACCCTTTTTTAAATACCGAGTATGGTTCTAGCGACTTATGTTTTTTTATTTCTTTAAGGTAATATTTATAATTTCATGATTATTTTATTACTTAAGAGGCCTATAGTTTAATTAGCACACAAGGTCGAATGGAGTAGTTTACTCTTAATTTTATAAAGTTTTAAGAAAACATGAAAAGTGATAAGTTTATTTAAGCCAATATAGTTTATTTGAATTTTAACAATTAAAGTTTCATTAATTATAATCTATTCTTTCTTATTTTCTTTTTTTACAAAATCGACACATATATTTTTATATATATTAAAGTTTGTTGGATGAAACTTGTATAGGTTTGATTAAATTGAAGCTAATTTTAACTTTAATTTTCCAATAAGCATGCTCGATTTTAAAATGAGCTCTCTCGTTGGTCAATAACAAAATCCAGTTGTCCATTTTGTATCTTCTCCTATTATACTAGTTTTAGAACTCGTGCACACATGAGGTTTAGGTGAATAGTATAAGAGGTAATACTATTTTACTAACTTTGTTTTGAAGTTAAATATTGTAATAAATAAAAAATCCATAATTTTGTAATGTCTAAGATTTCCAACAAAATTCTATTAAATTTCGATACTTATATACTTATATTGGCCATGCACATGCTGTTTTTTTTTTACAAATTATTTCATTATGCATGTTTAGTAGCACATAATGACCCTTAAAAAATATGTGTCGTTGCTATATGTACAATT
The DNA here is from genome assembly GCA_019973895.1 of Chrysanthemum seticuspe. Classification (NCBI taxonomy): domain Eukaryota; kingdom Viridiplantae; phylum Streptophyta; class Magnoliopsida; order Asterales; family Asteraceae; genus Chrysanthemum; species Chrysanthemum seticuspe. The sequence continues at coordinate 351,296,064 of BPTQ01000005.1, read as the reverse complement.
TCTTTTAATTGTTTTTATGCAACAGTAACCCGTGAGGTCATGCATTCTTTTTGTTATTTATATTTCTGTTAATAATAATTTTAGCCGTATTTAATTTTCAAACCTGTCTATGCGCGGGTTAAACATACAAGGAAGAATAACATGAGTTATTATTAAATATGAATAGTTAAAAAAGTACTTTTTCAAATATTCTTAATATCATAAAGAGGAATAACATAACTCGTTCGTATATGTATAATCTCGTGTATTCATTTCATGTCACAGTAACCCGTGCTTTCATTATGAAATTTATTATTTCGTGCAAGTACATTAATTAATATATATTGATAATAATATTTATAAACAACAACTTATAAGTTGTACTTTTTTTTAAAAATATAACAACAAATGTTTTTTTTTTTTAAATATAACAACAAAAATTTATAAAGTAATTAAAAACATGAAAATAGATAAGTAAATTTATGTCTTTATAATTTATCTAAAATTTAACAACAAAAGTTTTATTAGTTACCCATTTATTTTTTTAGTTTTTTTACAAAATCGACACACGTGTTTTTATTCATATTTATTTTTTTAATGAAACTTAGATGGGTTTAACCAAATTGAAGTCAATTTTTACATTTATTTGCCAATAGTAATGCTAATTTTGTGGGCAAAATGGTTCAGTCTCATTAGTCCAATTAAATTTCTCAACAAACATTGTTTTTGGAAATCTCTTCTTGTATAAGAGATAAGAGATGTTAAACTATTGATTTACAATTAGAAATGCCCTTCTAATACTTACTACTCCTTTATGAGTTAAGGGTCTCGAGTTTGAAACAACAAATAGGATTTACACGTACTTATTTTCGATTTGTATACAACATTTTATGTTTTGCATATTTGTTAGATTATGCTTATTCTCCTTGTATAGTGTTATGTGCAAATCTTAAGTAATCATGTGCAAATCTAAAGTATATGTGTACGTAAATCACCTCACACTAAACCAAACAAGTTCCATTGCCGAGACCCTTTAAATAACACAAGACTTGATAAACTTATAAAGTTATTCAAATACGTATGTTACATGTATAATAATATGCATTTTTTTGAACTTGTAATATGCATTATCAACATAGGACCCTACACATCATTGACTAAAGCATATTACAACCGGCTATCGTTTTGCCAGGGATATTGACTCCTGAACTAACATACTTAATGTTTGTCTATTGCTTAATATTAGTCTTTTCATAACAACGACAAATGTTAGCTATTGTTGACCCGCACATTTCATAATAATTAATAAATTAGAGGCCACTTTTTCCTATAGATAATAAACTTGTTAATATCCTATGCACACACGGGGCTTTTGCATAAATCTTACATAATGTGTTATATATCCAACGCATAAGGCGAACTTTAGAACTCTAGAAGCTAATCTCTTAGTTTCGTTATATTATATGGTTACTTTATATGAAAAAGGCAAGCTTTTCCTATTGTGGAGAATTACGTGAAGAATGCTTGGGCGAAATATGGTATTTGAAGAGGCACTATGAATTCGAATGGGTTCTACTTCTTCAAATTTAATACAAAAACAGGCATGGAACAGGTTCTTGAAAACGGCCTATTGATCATTAGGAATGTTACTATTATCCTCAACATATGGTCTCCAAGCCTTAAAAAGGAAGTTCTTACACGAGTTCCTGTTTGGGTCAAGTTATATAATGTTCCTATTGCGGCGTTTACGAAAAATGGCTTGAGTATGATAGCAACTAAGATTCGTAAACCAGTTATGTTAGACGCCTATACTAGTACAATGTGTTTGGAGTTATATGGTCGTAACAGTTATGCAAGAGCACTTATTGAAATTAGCTCATAACAGGTTTTGGAAGACTCGTTAGTACTTGCTATACCTATGCTTGAAGGGGATGGTTATATTAAAGATTGTATTACGATTAAATATGAATGGCAGCTACCTTGGAGCGCAACATGCAAAAATTTTGGACATCGTGATGACGACTATCCAAAAATAGTTCTTGTTAATCAACACACGTGATTTTATTCATATTTATTTGTTGACTGAAATTTTGATGGGTTTAACCACATTGAATTAAATTTTGACTATTATTTTCCAATAGTAATACTAATTTTTGTCATGTAGGCATAATGGTTCCCTCTCATTAGTCTAATGAAGGTGTTGTTTGTTTGTTAAGAGGCTATGAGTCTGAATCTGATTTGCACATCTGAATATGAATGTGTGATTGAAAAATCTAAATCTAATTCCAACTTAATGTGAATAAGTGGTTGAGAAATATGAATGTGACTGATATATAAGTGTTTGTTTTTGTAAGAATATCTGAAGGTGTTAGATTATTATTTTTTACAACTAAAATATAAAAAAAAAAATTATGGGTGAAAAATTTTCATCCGCTATAAAATATGGCTTGACACCGACGCAATAATAAACGAGTTATGTTTGTAGTTAAATGGGTGATCGAAACGGGTAACACGTCTAATAACGGGTCGGGTTTGGTTGACATTCTCAACCCATTAAAACATATTTGGGTTTTGATTTAACATTTCAACATAAGAACTGTCACCATAGTTATTATTATCTTGTACATCCTTTATATAACAAAAAGTGTGCAATGATTCTCTTTAAACGTACATTCTATATGAAAGCGACCAAAATAAATAAAATGAAAAGAAAACCAGCTATAAAAAATAACCAAAACACATACACACACACATTAAAAAACAAAGTTATGAGACATTAAGGTTGCATTTGTTTTTCTAAAGAACCTCTTAATAACATCTTAATCTGACTCGGTCAAACGCAATAAGATGTTTAGACAAAAAAGAGTGTTTGTTTTTTTTTTCCGTCACTAAGAGGCAATAAGAGACAATCAAGATTAAGATTGTTTGTTTTTTTAATGATCCTTAGGAGACGCTAAGAGGTAAAAACATCTTATTGAACTAGATGTTGAGGGGTGTCTTAACACATCTTAATGTCTTACACCTTCAACTAATTTTACAAAAAAAAATCGTTTATATCAGTCACATTCAGATTTCTCAACCACTTATTCATATTAAGCTGAAATCGAATCAGATAAAGATTTTTCAATCACACATTCAGATTCTGATGTCCGAATCACATTCAGTCTGAAAGCCTCTTAAAAAACAAACATCACCTAAGAGGTATTAAGACACCCTCAACATCTAGTTCAATAATATATTTTTACCTCTTACAACCTCTTAATGATCATAAAAAAATAAACACTCTTAATCATGACTTCCTCTAATTGCCTCTTAATGATAAGAAAAAAAAACACACTTTTTAGTCTAAACATCTGATTGCATCTGACAGAGTCAGATTAAGATATTATTAAGAAGTTTTTCTGGAAAACAAACAAAACCTAAATTTTTGAACATACATTTTCCAATTTTTGGAAATGTCTTATTATATAAGAGATAAGAGATGTTAATTTTTTTATTTACAATTTGAAATGCCCTTATTAGAGTTACTATTCCTTTATGGATTAAGGGTCTCGAGTTTGAAACAACAAATATGATTTGCACGTACTTACTTTCGATTTGTAAACAACATTTTATGCTTTGCATATTTGTTACATTATGCTTATTCTCCTTGTATATTGTTATGTGCAAATCTTAAGTAAACATGTGCAAATTTGAGGTATATGTGTATGTAAATCACCTCACACTAAACCAAACAAGTTCAGTTGCCGAGACCCTTTAAATAACGCATGACTTGATAAAATTATAAAGTTATTCAAATACCTATGTTACACATATAATAACATGCATTACCTTTTTCCTCTTTTCTTTTTTCTTCCTTTTTTTTTGAACTTGTAATATGCATTATAAACATAGGACCCTACACATCGTTGACTAAAGCATATTACACCCACATATCGTTTGCCAAGGATATTGACTCCTGAACTAATACCATTAATGTTAGTCTATCACTTAATATTAGTCTTTGCATAACAACGACACATGTTAGCTATTGTTGACCCGAACATTTCATAACAATAAATAAATTAGAGGCTATTTTTCCTATAGATAATAAACATGTTAGATATCGTGTGAACATACGGGGCTTTTGCATAAATCTTACATAATGTGATATATATCCAAAGCATAAAGCGAACTTTAGAACTCTAGAAGCTAATGTCTTAGTTTCATTATATTATATGGTTTTTTTGGGTAAAGGGTTTCCCCGGTAAATATATTACTCCAAAAAAATATTTAAGTACAAAGGATATGAGTGAAGTCCCATATCTCAGCCTGTTACATAGGCGGTAAAGCTAACATAACAAGACACTTCCTATTCTTAAAACAGAAAAACAACCACTACTCACTAGATTACATTTGACACAACACCAAGCATAATCTAAGGTCTAGATTGCTTACTACCACAACCTTGAAGCTTGATATCATACATGTCAGTAAAAGCATCCAATTGCCCTGGTAAATCATAGACCTGATTCACATAATCATCATAATAATCTTCAAGCTCATGACCGTCGCCTGTTGATGCGAGAAATTTAGCCATAGGATTATCCGGCTCAAGCACCTCCTCATCATCACTGTCAGAAACAATCACATGCCCCACTTTAGAAAATGGGTTACCCACCATAGAATAAGGAGAGGAAGACGAACTAGGCTTAGTAGGCGTATCATGCGCCTTTTCTTTCAAATCAACCTTTTTAAGAGGTTTACCATCATCATCCACAAGAGTAACTTTCCCCTCTATAATTAGCTTTTCAAGCTCCTCAATTTTTCCAACAATAGGAGTAGTACTAGTGCTACCATTTCCACCCTTAGCAGAGCTATCATCTTTGGTCAAGTCAATAGTAACACTAGGAATATCAGCCTCATTAGTATCAACCATATTAAGAGCATCAAACGGATTTGATGTAGCAATATTCGTCACACTTGTACTAGCCACTTCAGTAATTATCTCCTTTATAGCATCCAGCTTCTTCGACATAGGCTGATACACCTCCTTCTTATGTTTATAAGGGCTAAATTTAGACCCTTTTACCACTCAATACCACGAAACACCCTCCTTTGAGGCATTTGGAACCTTTCATTCTTTTGTGCTTGATGTTTAAGATCAACAGGCACACGTTTGGGACATTGGGTCTCATCATGGCCAAAAACCATACAACCGCCACAACGAGGTCGTTTCCACTCATATTCCACCCTGACAGTATGCAATACCTCCCCTTCACCATCCCAACTTGGCACAATAATAACCATTGTCCCCTTAAGCTCCCGATCTGCCTTGATGTCAATCAAAGCTCGAGCATAATCAAAACGCCCCCATGACTGCAAACACATAGAGCACGTGTATGCATCAAGCATAATAGGGGTACCGAGTTTGGTAGCTATGGCACTCAATCCATCTTCAGTAAAAGCAGCAATAGGAATATCATGTAATTTCACCCAGAGAGGAATCGAACCCAAGTCCTCTTTAATAAAACTCGTCTTGGGGGTCCACTTCTTCAAAATAATAGGAACAGATCGAATAAACCAAGGTCCATTCTCTAACACACCATTTAATCCCTCAATAGAGGAAAACTTGAAGAAAAATAAACACTTAGAATTCATCATAGAACGTACCACACCAAACTTCTTCCATGCATTTTTCACATAGTTATAAACTATGGGAAATGCAACCCTCTTTCCAATAAAATACCTGAAAAGAGTATTATCAAACTTAGAATTAGCTTCCAAGACAAATGACAAAGGAATTTTTACCTCGGCCTTCTCATTAAGAGGCTTGCCCGTATCAAGAGCGCGGAAATTAACTTTGCGGGTAGCAGAAGTAGATCCCACCTTACTTGCAAATGTAGGAGCTTTCAATCCATCATTGACTTGCTCATCCCCCTCCTTATTCACATTCGGATTACCAAACAAAGCCACCTTAGGCATAGAAGTTTTAAAGGATTTACTTCCAGCCATATCATCAAGATTGCTAGCCAAAGTAGTATGATCGTAGGTGCGATTAAGAGAACTAACAGTTGGGCTGTTAGTGTCCATGCTAAGACTCTCAACTCCAGGAGTAACGGCACCTGGAGCCTTTTCTAGAGTAGTCTCATTCAATGATGAGTAGTTATCAGCACCACCAAAATCTTGTTCCAACGTTCCTCACCTTTATCCGTCTCTCTCGTAACCCCCATCATGAATAAATCACAGGAATAAGACCCTTAAAACAGCAGCATGCACAACCAAAAAGAGTAAAAATAAAAATAAACCCTAACTCAAGAGTTAGGGTTTAAAACGCTAAAGCACCAATCCAATTCAACCTGCTCCACCCATAATCAATCAATATAATTTGTTACATATTAGGATATAACCAATCACAATTAAAAACATCACAACCGACCCACAATCAATATATTAATAGTCGGTGCACATGCAATTAATAAAAAAAAACTATTACGAATCAGTATCCCAACAAAAGTGAAAAACTTTAAATCCAATATCCACTGACCCACTATGTTAATGAGTCAATAGATAGAAGATTTAATAATCGAATATTAAGAGTAAAGGAATCGTAAATCGTTTAGTCACTAGAGAGAGTTTTGTTTTAGGGTATTTTTGGATTTTCATTATATTATATGGTTACTTTATAGGAAAACGGCTTGCTTTTCATATTGTGGAGAATTACGTGAAGAATGCGTGGACGAAATATGGTATTTAATTTGAAGAGTTACGATGAACTCGAATGGGTTCTTATTCTTCAAACTTAATATCAATAACATGTTTGGAAAAAGTTCTTGAAAACGGCCCATCGAGTTCCTGTTTGGGTCTGCTAATGAAAGCCTTAAAAAGGAATATCTTACACGAGTTCCTGTTTGGGTCAAGTTGCATAACGTTCCTATTGCGGCATTTACAGAAGATGGATTGAGTATGATAGCAACTAGTATTGGTAAACCAATTATTTTTTTTAGGTAAAAGGTCAAAGACCCGGTAAATATATTACTCCAAAAAACATTTAAGTACAAAGAATATAGGTCACTCCCATATCTCAGCTCATTACATAGGCGGAAAGCTTACATAACAAGATACTTCCTATTCTCTATACAAGAAAATAAACCACTACACAAAAGATAAACTTAGACTCATATGGAAACAAAAGTACTTCCTACCAAGTCCTTGGAGCTTGATACCATACGTGTCATAATAAGCATCCAAATTCCTTGGAAGATCGTAGACGTGATCCACATAGTCATCAAAATCATAGTCATCACAATCATCTTCACGATCATGACCACCACCAAATAGGTTCATTGACTCATCAAAAGTGTTCACAACCTCCTTTTCATCATTATCGGAGTCAACAATCTATCCCACCTTAGAGAATGTGTTAACCCTCCTAGTAGAAGAACTAGATGGAGAATCCTTTTTATTTCGTGTATAATCAACCTTTTTAATATGATTACCATCATCATCAACAAAAGTCGCTTTCCCATCAATAAAATGTTTTTTAAACTCCCCAATTTTCTCAACAATAGGGGTAGGACCAACCTCGTTACCTTCCATTTTTTGGGTAAAAGGTCAAAGACCCGGTAAATATATTACTCCAAAAAACGTTTAAGTACAAAGGACATGGGTGAATCCCATATCTCAGCCCGTTACATACGCAGAAAAGCTTACATAACAAGGTACTTCCTATTCTCTAAACAAGAAAATAAACCACTACTCGAAAGATAACCTTAGACTCCTATGAAAACCAAACTACTTCCTACCGAGGCCTTGGAGCTTGAAGTCATCATAATCATAGTCATCATAATCATCTTCGCGATCATGACCACCACCAAATAGGTTTATTGTCTCATCAAAAGTGTCCATAGCCTCCTCTTCATCACTATCGGAGTCAACAATCTCTCCCACCTTAGAGAATGGGTTAACCCTTCTAGTAGAAGAAGAAGGCGGAATATCCTTTTTATTACCCGGATAATCAACCTTTTTAATAGGATGACCATCATCATCCACAAGAGTAGCTTTCCCATCAATAAGAAGTTTTTCAAACTTCCCAATTTTCTCAACAATAGGGGTAGGACCAACCTCGTTAGCTTCCATAGAATCACTCACAAGCGGTTCAGGCAATGTATTATTAGTCTTCGTAGACTCATTCTTCTTTTCTTCCATTGTACTACCCACATCCACATCCTTATTCACTTCCTTAGTAGGAATATCAGTATCATCCATACTAAAGGCATCATATTTATTAGATGTAACGACGTTCGTTCCACTCGTACTAGGCACATCAGCAGCCTTGACATCGACTTGCTTAGGTTGAGCAGGAGCCTTTCTGGGTTGATATGGCAACTTCTTACCTACATTAGGTTTCATAAACCCTCCTTGACCCGAAGCAGTTGGACCACCTTGCCTACCCTTCTTCTTATTGTTAACAGTTTGGAAACCATCATTAACACTCTTAGTAGGCTGAATAGGGGGTAAAACAGCTTCTGGACAATCAACAAGGGTATGACCAAAGATCTTACACGTATCACATCGTGGGGGTTTCCACTCGTATTCAACCCGTATCTTCTCAATAGTCGAACCCGAGCCATCAAGTAGGGGTGTTTCAACAGTTAGGTTATCCCTAAGTTCCACTTCTGCCTTAACTTCAATCAAACACCTAGCAAAACTACTGCGACCCCAAGATTCCTTGCACATTTAGCTAGTATAGGCATCTAACATTTTCGGCGTACCAATCAATGTAGCAAGGAGACTAAGACCATCATGAGAAAACATAGCAAGAGGAACATCATGGAACTTAACCCACACAAGAATGTTGGTCAAATCCTCTTTAAGTAAGTTGGTGTTCAAGGTCCATGGTTTAAGAATAATAGGAACATTTCTAATCAACCACAGACCATTTTCAAGGACATCCTCAACACCTTTCTTCGAATTAAACTTAAAGAAAAAGAACCCCTTGGCATTCATCATAACCTTCTGTATACCATACTTAGCCCACACATTGCGTACATAATAATCAACAACAGAGAAAGCAATGCGTTTACCAAGGAAATAACCATAGAGAGTATTCTCATACCTAGTGTTCACCTCTTCAACCACTTTCATAGGGACAGTAAGATCCACACCATTCGTTCTCTTGCTACACTCCATTCTACGAAAGTTAGACGTGTAACTCTTAGGTTCATTCGAAGTAGCACCTGCATATGATGTAGGAGGCTGTTTCAAAGAATTCTCGGCATTCTTTGCACTACTAGGTTCGACAACCTTAGGAGATGTACTAGGAGTAGTAGCATGTGCAGGAACAGCCACATGTGTAGGATGAAGCTGCTTCAACGCATTAAGAATAGAAGTCTGCTCAAAAACACTCGAAGTGTTTATAGTAGTATCTCCCAGGTTTACTTGTTTGTGGACAGCGAAGGAGCTGTCTCAACACTTGGCATAGAAGTATAATGAGTAGTCCCTGGAACGTCAAGTGAAACCGGCTTCACTTGTTTAGGATTAGTATCCCATGAAATAGCATACTCATCCCCAGTAGATAAATACTCCGAATCAGCCGTTGTGAGTACATCAGATGTAAGCACGTCATGAGCAACACTACAATCAGGTCCCCCATTAGGGTTTCACACAACCCTCAAATCATCATCTTGCTGAGGTACACCCGCATTCCCAGCATCAATAACCTTTAAACGTTGCATACAAACGTCCAATTGATCAACATCCACATTAACCCCATATCCAACATTAACCACAGGGCGTTGCAAATTTTTGTTCTCCTCTCCCGTCTTATCCATCACAACAGCTTCACAACAATTTCACAACCCTTAACCAATTAAACATGAACAAAGGCACCTGGTCTCAATCAGTACGGATAAACCCTAGTTAAGAAACTAGGGTTTTTGCGAAGAAGCTCAATTCAGTTAACCCATAGAACCAATTCAATCCACACGAAGAATAATGATGGCGATAATGATTGCTTATTAATAAAACGATTACTGAAAACAATCAAATCGTTTGAATTAAACCCTAATAACACAACAGTAACGATTCCTTGAACCACTAGACAATTAGACCGTGTACTAATTAAATCCAGAAACAATCAATGAAGGATTGTAAAGGGAACAAATAGAAAACGATAGATTAAAAAAAACGATTTAGGGTTGGGGTGAATCGCCAAAGTCGCCAGGGGTTTAGGGTTGGGAGAGTTTACAATATTCCCGTCTCAACATCTACAATTAACAAACGAAAACTTTGAGACCAAAGAAAGTAAACTGAAATTAAAAACTAACATACCTCGTTACCTTCCATTGAATCACTCACAAACGGATCTTGTGATACTAGTACAATGTGATTGGAGTCATAGGGTCGTAACAGTTATGCAACAACACTTATTGAAATTAACTCAGAATAGGTTTTGAATGATTCGTTGGTACTTGCTATACCTATTCTTGAAGGGGATGGGTATATTAAAGATGCTATTACGATTAAATATGAATGGCAGCCACCTTGGTGGAAACATGCAAAACGTTTGGACATTCTGATGAAGACTATCCTAAAATGGTTCGTGTTAATGATACACGTTTTTTTTTGTTTATATATATTTTTTGAATGAAATTTAGATGGGTTTAACCAAATTAAAGTCAATTTTGACTTTTATTTGCCAATAGTAATGCTAATTTTTGCCCTGTAGGCATTATGGTTCACTCTCATGAGTCCAATTAAGGTGTTGTCTGTTTGTATACAACATTTTAAGCTTTGCATATTTGTTACATTATGCTTATTCTCCTTGTATATTGTTATGTGAAAATCTTAATTAAACATGTGCAAATCTAAAGTATATCTGTATGTAAATCACCTCACACTAAACCAAACAAGTTCCGTTGCCGAGACCTTTTAAACAACTCATGACTTGATAAAATTATAAATTTATTCAAATGCGTATGTTACATGCATAATAATAGGCGTTACATTTTATTTATTTATTTAATTTGTTAACTTATAATATGCATTATGAACATAGGACCCTACACATCATTGGCTAAAGCATATTACAACTACATATCGTTTTTCAAGGATATTGACTCCTGAACTAATACACTTAATGTTAGTCTATCGTTTAATATTAGTCTTTGCATACAACGACGGGTGTTAGCTATTGCTGACCCGGACATTTCATAATAATAAATAAATTAGAAGCTATTTTTCCTATAGATAATAAACTTGTCATATATCCCATGCACGCACAGGGTTTTGCATAAATCTTACATAATGTGTTATATATCGAAAGCATAAGGCGAACTTTAGAACTCTAGAAGCTAATGTCTTAGATTTGTTATAATATATGGTTACTTTATAGGAAAAAGGTTGCTTTTCCTATTGTGGAGAATTACGTGAAAAAAGCTTGGGCGAAATTTTGTATTCGAAGAGTCACGATGAACTCGAATGGGTTCTTCTTATTCAAATTTAATAAAAAACAAGGTATGGAACAAGTTCTTGAAAACGGCCCATCGATCATTAGGAATGTTCCTATTATCCTTAACATATGGTCTCCTAATGCAAGCCTTAAAAAGGAAGATCTTACATGAGTACCTGTTTGCGTTAAGTTGCATAACGTTCCTATTGCGGCGTTTACGGAAGATGGCTTGAGTATGATAGCAACTAATATTGGTAAACCAATTATGTTAGACGCCTATACTAGTACAATGTGTTTGGAGTCATAGGGTCGTAACAGTTATGCAAGAGCATTTATTGAAATTAGCTCAGAACATGTTTTGAAAGACTCGTTGGTACTTGCTATACCTTATATGCTTGAAGGGGATGGTTGTATTAAAGACACTATCACGATTAAATATGAATGGCAGCCACCTCGGTGCGAAACATGCAAAACTTTTGGACATTTTGATGAAGACTGTCCAAAAATGGTTCGTGTTAATCAACATGGGAGGAAGGAGGATAGCAGCGATGGGTTTGTAGAAGTAACTAGGAAAGGAGGAAAAGGGAAGCAGATTGTTAAGCAATCTCCTCGTCACATTGATGGGTTGAGGTTATCTAAACCAAAACCTAACTACTGTCCTAAGCAAAAAAACACCACTGTGAATGCTAATAATGCTTCTACTTCCAATCATATTAACATGGTGACTATGAAAAACTCATTTGCCGCTTTGTCTAACGAGGCTGATTATGTGTGGGGAACTAGATATATATGATGTGAAAATTGAAGATACACCTAAGATTAATAAGACGCATGGGGATGAGCATGTATGGACCCACATGTATGCCATTAGGTGACGAAGTGCAAAAAAAATTCAAAACTGTCGTTTTCGTGATATGTGCAACCCCTAAAATTTTTTTTGCAACTTTCGTTTCTTACGATATAACTTTAGTACGCTCAACATTTCTTTTGTTCAACACCCTCTAAAAAATCTGGGTCCGTCCTTGGGGATGAGATTGAAGATGTGGAAAATGTTTTTGATGAAACCTCTAAATTTATGGAACACGATGCATTTAGTGATCCGAAGGGGGCCAGCCACTACAAGGATATTGAGCTATAATGACGAAATATGTCATCGCTAAAAATATTTATTATGAATTAAGAAACATATTTAATATTTTAAAATTAATATACTAAGAAAATCATTTAATAGGCACTATTAGAGACGAGACAAGTCGTCACTAAAAGTATTTATGAAATAAATAAATAAAAAATGATAAATACTTTCGAACAACGAACATATCTCGTCGCTAAAAGTGACCTACAACATTTCCATATGCGGTTGCGTGCATTTATATTTAGATTTTTGGAGACTATTTCGAAACCAGATTTTCATATTTTTTTCCAGAAACGTGCTAATCCCATTTAAAAGTTCAAAGTTCACCAAAAACATTGGTCGTCGTCACAATACAAATACGAAGATGTTCAACAAAGAAAATAGTACAAAATCACAATACAACCTTACTCACTTATGTCGTCTTCTCAATCCTCTTCATCATCTAGAGTCTCACGGGGATCGGATGGTGCATGCACAATAATATTAATGTTCGCGGCTTGTATCTCATCGAAGAAATGTGTGAACTGACAATTCGTCGCCGCGACAACTTTATCCTCCTGAGTTTGGGTATACATTTTTTGATGCGATTTGGCGCTTAAAGAACTTGATGCATGCCCCGGTAAGTTGGGAGGGAAAGCGAAAAATAGGTGAAAAAATATTTTGGAAAAGAAAACTTAAATAAATTGATAAAAATACTTTATGAGATGTATTGTCATCAGACACTTTTCACTTTCAAAGGAAAAAATAAATTGAAAATGAAAATATATATGCTTCTAAAAGTACCGGTCAAAATTGTATACAAATCGACATATGGCCGTCGTCGCTAAAAGTACCAGTCAAAAAAGTAACCTTTTTGTCGTTTAGTTAACTTTTAGCGACGACACGTGTCGTCACCTGAAGTCCAGATTTATCATTACGCCGTAACAGAAGCGTGGCTCAGAAAACCAACTCAACTGAAGATTACGGCGTAACTCTCTTCCAAGATTAAAACGTAACCAATTAGGTCAAATGAGGTTCCGCGTTGCGGCAAGATACGCCGTAACTAATTCCACAATTACGGCGTAACCAGGATTTATTGAAGATGTCAGGTAACTCCTTCCAGATGTTACGCCGTAACCATCATTTTCAGTGCAAAAATCGAAGATAAGGGTGTTATGGCGTAACTCTCAACTTAAGTTACCCCGTAACCAGATCTGGCCTTTAAATACCGCTCAAATTCCAGCATTTCTGATCATTTCATTTCACACACAACATCAGTGAACGTGAGTAGAAGGTTGAAGGCAGATCTTAGGGAGCATACGGAGCTATCTCCACGGGAGAAATCACAACCCTACGATAGCATTAGCATTTTATCTTTTCTTTACTTTAAATTCATGTATTTCGTAATGTTAAACATTGAATTGATTGTTTCAGTTAATATGAGCGGCTAAGCACCTCTGGTGCTAGCCTATTTATGATTCCTTAATTGCTTTGTTTATGTTTACATTGCTTTTGTATAATTGTTTCTAGTGTATGCATGCATAGTTTGTTGGTAGCTACCCTTGTTTCGGTAGTTTTGAATGGCGGTAGTGGCTAGTTATTTAGGAGATATGACCAACTGACCCTAAGTAGGTAGACTGAGTGGGAAGGGTAAGATATGACCAACTGACGACCCTTCTTCACTTGTGCGATTTGACCAAATGATCACCTATCGTTTGGATGAACTTAAGAAGTCAGGGATGAGTGTTTAAGATGGTAGCGCTCGGGCACTCATTATTATGAATCTTGCATGTAGCAATACTTAATGACTTGGTTTAGAGGACTAAGAACAACAGGACTTTCGATGGGTCACCTAACATCTCCAGTGGAACCCTTTGTTGAAAGGTTAGGACGAACCAACAAAATACTGTCCTAGCGACTTTTACACCCACTTGAAGTATTTGGAAGTAATTAAACATGAACTTAACTTGATAGGATGAATAACTAGGGTAGCACACTTCTCCCCTGTTGATCACAACCCTTGCCTTTACTTGCTATCTTTTAGTTTCTTGCTTTTAGTAGTTAATTAATATTTTCAACCTTAAATCCTATTAAAATATGTGACACCTAAACTTAGTTTAAATCCGCACACATAGCTCTTGGGACGACCTCGGTTTTACCGAAATATTACACTAAACACGACTGAGTACACTCTCCGTTAGTGCATTAGGGTAGACTATAGGTATAACGAGACAATAAAAATAATAAAACCTGGTCAGTAAAACCTGCATCAAAATACAAGACTCTCAAAGGGTTAACAAAATATGTCTTATAATCATAAACACTTTGAGATATTTTCAAGGAAAAAGGTTTTACGGCAACATAGGATAGTCATGGAATTATAAGGTGACTAAGAATAGGAAATACGTCATATGATCCGCCAGAGCCGGAGGGATCTACCCAAGGACATGACCCATAGTTTAGAACTAGAAAGTCCTTAGGTATGATTGAAAAAAGGAGTGATGTAAGAAAGGAGAAAGAACGGGTTGAATAATTAAAAAGAAAAGTAAAGAAAATGGTGAAAAGAAATAGCCCTCCATAATTCAACTGAGGGCAGAACCGGGTTCAATTCATCTGCTACTAGTTGTCATTAAGATGACGCCGGTATTAAAGACAAATATGTCACGCAATGCACCTAACCTTCCAACAACTCAATTCCTCTTAAAATGATTTGTTTCATTCGCACGGGAAATCCTGCATAATATATCGACCTCTCACTCTGAGATGTGTTAATATTGAAACATGAGACACCGCTCCAGTCTCCGACTAGTAAAATCAAAACCCACAAATTGAGTCTAGAGCCACGAGATTCATCAAAAGATCTCTTAGGAACACTGAACACTTCTACAGTGGTTGTTCAACATTAAGATCACAAGTTGTAATTTCTAGAGTCCTTCGCAGATCTTACTAATCTTGCCAGAACATTTATCAGAGGATTTACATATGTGATCCTTAGTGATTGAATGGAAATTCCTGCCATGGTTAACAACAAATAACCCTGACAGCAGGTCACTTCGCTAATTCTTTACAAGTTATGCTTAGTGTTCACGGTCGTTTCAAACGGTCTACAGTCGTAGGGTGATACCTTGGTGTACTCCTGCGACTCACAACGACAGTGTGAAGATCCGGTTTGAGATTCGTCAAAGAACGCGCCATCGATCTGGGATGTACATGTACAAAATATCTAAACACTTACGTCAAGAACTCTATTGCTAACTGTTTTCATGCAGGTATTCATGAAGGCCCGGAGTTCAAGAAGAAACTACTACCACCATCATTATCATCAACATCTATTTCCGCATGCTCATACCCACATCATAAAGACATTCTCATTTCAGAAAGATTCTGTGTCAAATTCCAAGAATCTACAAAGTTAAAAGACAAAGATAAAAGTTAAAAGTTGAGAACTACACTAGTATAAAGATTCAAAGTTATCAAGAAGTATGAGCAGGTCAAAAAGGAAGATAATGCACCAACAACAAAGACATTGATGAAAGGCAGACAACACCATTATCTGATCACAAGGCATGAAGGAAAAAATGATCAAGTCTATTCTATGTTGACACACAAAGTTCTAGCTCAAAAAGACAAAAGACTTAATCAAGTAAAACATCTTTTGAATGACCACCCCTTAGGGGGAGATTGTTAGCCTTAATAGAAAGTGGTGGTCATTTACGACTAGGAACTTTGTAACGTGTCTTAGATATTGTAATAGAATAGTCAATGGGCTCATGGATTGGGCTAAGCTAATAGGTTTATAGTTGAGATAAGCTAGTCCATTTAGATAAAGTTGTAATCCAATCCAAGTCCAATGAGCCCCTCACCAACCCCATTAGGGCATTTTCTATTTTAGTAAAAAAGCCACCATAAGTCTCATTTGTAAGGTGTGCTTGAGTGTGTAAGTGTGTGGTTTGTGAAATAAAAGTTCTCTCTTCCATCTCTCTAGTTTCTCTCTAAAAAACGCATATATCTCAAGTCACCATACCACACGAGCTTCATAATATAGTGATAAGGTTGATACATCTAAGGTCCTACAAATTTAATACAAAAATAGGCATGTAATAGGTTCTTGAAAATGGCCTGTCGATCATTAGGAATGTTACTATTATCCGTAACATATGGTCTCCTAATAGAATCCTTAAAAAGGAAAATCTTACACGAGTTCCTGTTTGGGTCGACTTATATAATGTTCCTATTGCGGCGTTTACAAAAGATGGCTCGAGTATGATAGCAACTAAAATTGGTAAACCAATTATAGTAGATGCCTATACTAGTATAATGTGCTTGGAGTCATAGGGTCGTAACAGTTATTCAAGAGCACTTCTTGAAATTAGCTCAGAACAGGTTTTGAAAACTCGTTGGTACATGCTATACCTATGCTTCAATGGGATGGTTGTATTAAATATTCTATTACGATTAATATGAATGGCAGCTAACTCGGTGCGAACCATGCAACACTTTTGGACATTCTGATGACGACTATTCAAAAATGGTTCGTGTTAATCGACACACGTGTTTTTATTCATACTTATTTGTTGACTGAAATTTAGATGGGTTTAACCAAACTGAATTTAATTTTGACTATTTTTTGCCAATAGTAATACTAATTTTTGTCATGTAGGCATAATGGCTCACTCTCATTAGTCCAATTAAGGTGTTGTTTGTTTGTTAAGAGGCTATGAGTCGGAATTTGATTTGCACATCTGAATATGAATGTGCGATTAAAAAATCTAAATCTGATTCTACCTTAATGTGAATAAGTGGTTGAGAAATCTCAATGTGACTGATATAAAAGTGTTTGTTTTTATAAGAATATATGAAGGTGTTAGATTATTATGGTTTACAATTAAAATACAAAACAATTTTTATTAGGGATGAAAATTTTTCATCCGCCATAAAATATGACTTGGTACCCACACAATAATAAACGAGTTATGTTTGTAGTTAAATGGGTAA
Organism: Chrysanthemum seticuspe; assembly: GCA_019973895.1. Classification (NCBI taxonomy): domain Eukaryota; kingdom Viridiplantae; phylum Streptophyta; class Magnoliopsida; order Asterales; family Asteraceae; genus Chrysanthemum; species Chrysanthemum seticuspe. Next base: position 351,278,545 of record BPTQ01000005.1, on the reverse strand, counting down.
TCAACACGCGTAACACGTCTAATAACGGGTTTCGGTTTAACATTGCAACATAAGAATTGTCACCATAGTTATTATTATCTTGTACATCCTTTATAACGAAAAGTGTGCAATGATTCTCTTTAAATGTAACCCTGTCTGTCTAGCGATTCTCTCTCTGGCGAAAAAAAAAGGAAAACGCAACCCTTATTCGTTTTTCATCGATTTCGTTATTCCTTTTAATCCACCGACCTTATCTAATTAATCATCCGTTTGTGATTCATTGATTCGTGGTTTGTGGGGATCCTATAACCACCAACCTATAGCTAGTTGATTAATTTATATTCGGTTGCATCTTGATTATTCTTATCCATCAATACGTTTCTTACTAATTTATTTATTCCATAAAACGTGATTGTGGCTGCATGTGATTTGTATTGCATGTTTTGGTATTACACCTTGGTTAATCTTATTTATTAATCGATTATATTCAGTGGGGTTGAGATTGTTGTTGGTTTGAGGGTCGATTACTTGTACTAGTTCGTGATGGGGGAAACGAGAGAGAGGGATAAAGGTGGGGGAACTTCGGAGCATGAGGTTGGAGCTGGTGATCAGGTTAATACGAGTGGGAATGCTTGCCCTTCCCCGATTATCGGGGGGAGTAGTTCTCGTACTGATGGACAAGTGGAGCCGGTTTCACTTGGTTCGACCCCTAGTCATGATGCACCTAGCCATGACACGCCTGAGGGTCATGATACTTTATTGAAAATTCGTGCTATTGAAAAACAAATATTTGAGGGAAAACTTGTTCTTGTGGGTGACGATGGGCAACCATTAAAACCAGATGTGACAGTGGATGCTAATACTTTTACGAGGACTAATCCATTTGAGCATCTTAAGGTGCCGCAGTCACAGAAGGAGCTAGAAGAGATGCTTACTGCTATTGGTTATTCTTCGAAACCTCCTCATGATACGAGTGGTCCTATGGCTTCTAATGCTACTGTAGTCCTAATAATGTTAATGATAAGGTTGATACGAATGCACATGGGGCTGTCGGTGTTGAGAAGGTTGGTGCTTTGAAACAACCTTCTACATCGTATGCTGGTGTTACTTCTAATGAACCTAAGAAACACACGTCAAACTTTCGTAGGTTGGAGTGTAATAAGAAAGCTAATGGTGTGGATCTTTCTGTCCCGATGAAAGTGGTTGAAGAGGTGAACTCTAGGTTTGAGAATACTTTGTATGGGTATTTCCTTGGTCAACGACTTGCTTTTCCTGTTGTTGATTACTTTGTATGCAATGCGTGGGCTAAGTTTGGTATACAAAAGGTAATGATGAATGCAAAGGGGTTCTTCTTTTTTAAGTTCAATTCGAAGAAAGGTGTTGATGATGTTCTGGAAAATGGTCCTTGGTTGATTAGAAATGTACCTATTATTCTTAAACCATGGACATTGAACACCAACTTACTTAAAGAGGATTTGACCAACATCTCGGTGTGGGTTAAATTCCATGATTTTCCTCTTGCTATGTTTTCTGATGATGGCCTTAGTCTCCTTGCCACATTGATAGGCACGCCCAAAAGGTTAGATGCTTTCACTAGCCAAATGTGCAAGGACTCGTGGGGTCGTAGTAGTTTTGCTAGATGCATGATTGAAGTGAAGTCGGATGAGGTGCTTAGGGACAGCCTTACTGTTGAGATACCGTTACTTGATGGGTCGGGTTCAACTATTAAGAAGATACGGGTTGAATATGAGTGGAAACCACCTCATTGTGATACATGTAAGATTTTTGGTCATACTCTTATTCAATGTCCTAAAGATGTTGAACCTCCTGCTCAGCCTAATAAGCGTGTTAATGATGGCTTCAAGACGGTTAATAACAAGAAGAATGGAAAGCAAGGTGGGTCTACTATTCCGGGTCAAGGAGGGTTTACTAAACCGGTTGTGGGTAAGCAGTTTCAATATCAACCCAAAAAGAATCCTCTTGAACCTAAGAAAGTGGAAGTCACTAAGAAGAATGCTTTTGATGTGGCTAGTTCGAGTGGAACAAATATCTCTACATCTAACCAGTTTGATGCTCTTAATAAGGAATATACGGATGCGTTTGGTACTCCTTCTAATGACACCAACAAGGATGTGGATTATGGCCGTGCAATGGAAGTTAATGTGGACAAGTCTACCAAGACAGGTACTGCGTCACAAGAACCCCTTGTGAGTGATCTGAAAGAGATGGAGTCGGGGGTGGCTCCTAAAACTAGTGATTCTTGTAATCTGCCTGCCACTTCTAATAAGAGAGTTAACCCTTTTTCTAAAGTGGGAGAGATCGTGGTTTCTGATTCTGAAGATGAGGTGGTTGCTAACCAATTTGATGAGTCTGCTAATCTATTCGGTGGTGGCCAAGAGTTTGAAGATGAGTATGATGACTATGACTACGATGACTATGCGAATCAGGTTTATTATCTTCCAGGGAATTTGGATGCCTTTAATGCCATGTATGGCACGAAGCTTCAAGGTCCTAGGAAGTAATTTTCTTTTGTTATGTCCTATGTTATCATTTGAGTAGTGGTTTGTTTTCTTGTTTAGAAAATAGGAACTATCTTGTTATGTAAGCTTTATGCCTATGTAACGGGCAGAGATATGGGATTTCACTCATATCCATTGTACTTAAACGTTTCTTTGGTTAATATATTTACCAGGGTGCAGGATTACTCCCCTTTACCCAAAAAAAAAAGATTCTCTTTAAATTTACATTCTATAGGAAAGAGAACAAAATAAATAAACTGGAAAGAAAACGAACTATAAAAAATAACCAAAACACACACACATTAAAAAGCGAAGATATGAGACATTAAGGTTGCATTTGTTTTTCTGAAGAACCTCTTAATAACAACTTAATATGACTTAGTCAGACGCAATAAGATGTTTTGACAAAAAAGTGTGTTTGTTTTATTCCTGTCATTAAGAGGTAATAAGAGACAATCAAGATTAAGACTGTTTGTTTTTTTATGATCATTAAGAGACGCTAAGAGGTAAAACATCTTATTGAACTAGATAATGAGGGGTTTCTTAACACTTCTTAGTGTCTAACACATTCAAATAATTTTACAAAACAAATATTTTTATCTCAGTCAGATTCATATTTCTCAACCACTTATTCATATTAAGCATTCAGATTCAGATGTGCGAATTCGATTCATACTCAGAGCCTCTTAACAAAAGAACATTACCTAAGAGGTGTTAAGAAACCCTCAACATCTAGTTCAATAAGATATTTTTATCTCTTACGACTTCTTATTGATCATAAAAAAAAAAAAAAAAAAAAAAAAAAAAAAAAAAAAAAACAAACAAACAAACACTCTTAATCTTGACTTACTCTTATTTCCTCTTAATGACAGGAAAAAAACAACACACTTTTTAGTCTAAACATTTGATTGCATCTGACAGAGTCAGATTAAGATGTTATTAAGAAGTTTTTCTGGAAAACAAAGACAACCTAAATTTCTGAAAATACATTTTCCAATTTTTAGAAATCTCTTATTATATAAGAGATATGAGATGTTAAATTTCTGATTTACAATTTGAAATGCCCTTCTTATAGTTACTATTCCTTTATGGATTAAGGGTCGAGTTTGAAACAACAAAAAGGATTTGCACGTACTTAGTTTCGATTTGTAAGCAACATTTTTCGCTTTGCATATTTATTACATTATGATTATTCTCCTTGTATATTGTTATGTGCAAATCTTAAGTAAACATTGCAAATCTGAAGTGTATGTGTATGTAAATCACCTCACACTAAACCAAAAAAGTTCCATTGTCGAGACCCTTTAAATAACGCATGACTTGATAAAATTATAAAGTTATTCAAATACCTATGTTACATGTTTAATAACATGCATTTCCTTTTTCCTCTTTTCTTTTTTCTTTCTTATTTTTGAACTCACAATATAAACATAGGACCCTACACATCATTGACTAAAGAACATTACAACCACATATCGTTTGCCAAGGATATTGACTCCTGAACTAATACAATTAATGTTAGTCTATCTCTTAATATTAGTCTTTGCATAACAACGATGGATGTTAACTATTGTTGACCCGAACATTTCATAATAATAAATAAATTAGAGGCTATTTTCCTATAGATAATAAACTTGTTATATTTCCCGTGAACGCATGGGGGTTTTGCAAAAATCTTACATAATGTGTTATATATCCAAATCATAAGGCGAACTTTAGAACTCTAGATGCTAATGTCTTAGTTTCATTATATTATATGTTTACTTTATCTTAACCTGACTGATATAAAAGTGTTTCTTTTTGTAAAAATATTTGAATGTGTTAGATTATTAATGTTCGCAATTAAAATTTAATTTTTTTTTTATTACGGTGAAAATTTTCCATCTGCTATAAAATATGACTTGACACCGACACAATAATAAATGGGTTATGTTTGCGCTAAATGGGTTATCTACACGGTTAACACGTTTAATAATGGGTCAGGTTTGGGTTGACATTCGCAACCCATCAAAACATAATTGGGTTTTGATTTAACATTTCAACATAAGAATTGTTACCTTAGTTATTAGTATCTTGTACATCATTTATATAACAAAAAGTTTGAATGATTCTTTTTAAACATACTTTTTATTGGAAAGCCAACAAAATAAATAAAATGGAAGCAAACCAACAAGAAAAAATAGCCAAAATACACACACACACAAACTCTAAAAAGCAATGTTATAAAACATTAAAAGGTGTTACGACACCTCTCAACATCTAGTTCAATAAGATGTTTTCACCTCTTACTGCCTTTTAATGATCATAAAAAAAACAAACACTGTTAATCTTGACCGCCTCTTATTGCCTCTTAATGACAGGAAAAACACAAACACACTTTTTAGTCTAAACATTTGTTGCGCATCTGACTAAGTCAGATTAAAATGTTATTAAGAAGTTTTTCTTGAAAACAAACACAACCTAAATTTCTCAACATACATTTTCCAAATTTTGGAGATCTCCTATTATATAAGAGATAAGAGATGTTAAACATTTGATTTACAATTTGAAATGCCCTTCTTATAGTTACTATTGCATTATGGATTAAGGGTCTCGAGTTTAAAACAACAAATATGATTTGCACGTACTTAGTTTCGATTTGTATACAACATTTTATGCTTTGTATATTTGTTAAATTATGCTTATTCTCCTTGTATATTGTTATGTGCAAATCTTAATTAAACATGTGCAAATCTAAAGTATATCTGTATGTAAATTACCTCACACTAAACCATACAAGTTCCATTGCCGAGACCCTATAAATAACTCATGACTTAATAAAATTATAAAGTTATTCAAATACGTATGTTATGTATAATAACATGCATTACATTTTATTTATTTATTTATTTTTTGAACTTATAATATGCATAATCAACATAGGACCCTACACATCATTAACTAAATCATATTACAACCACATATCTTTTGCCAATGATATTGACACCTGAACTAATACACTTAATGTTAGTCTATCGCTTAATATTAGTCTTTGCATAACAACGACAGGTGTTAACTATTGTTGACCTGGACATTTCTTAATAATAAATAAATTAGAGGCTATTTTTCCTATAGACAATAAGCTTGTTATATATCACATGCACGCACGGGGGCTTTTGCATAAATCTCACATAATGTGTTATATATCCAAAGCATAAGGCGAACTTTAGAATTCTAGAAGCTAATGTCTTAGTTTCGTTATATTATATGGATACTTTATAGGAAAAAGGCTTGCTTTTCCTATTGTGGAGAATTACGTGAAGAATGCTTGGGTGAAATATTGTATTCGAAGAGTCACGATGAACTCAAATGGATTCTTCTTCTTCAAACTTAATACAAAATCAGGTATGGAACAAGTTCTTTAAAACGGTCCATCGAACATTAGGAATGTTCCTCTTATCCTTAACATATGGTCTCCTAATGCAAGCCTTAAAAAGGAAGATCTTACATGAGTACCTGTTTGCGTTAAGTTGCATAACGTTCCTATTGCGGCGTTTACGGAAGATGGCTTGAGTATGATAGCAACTAATATTGGTAAACTAATTATGTTAGATGCCTATACTAGTACAATGTGTTCGGAGTCGTAGGGTCGTAACAGTTATGCAAGAGCACTTATTGAAATTAGCTCAGAACAGGTTTTGAAAGACTCGTTGGTACTTGCTATACCTATGCTTGAAGGGGATCGTTGTATTAAAGATACTATCACGATTAAATATGAATGGCAGCCCCCTTGGTGCGAAACATGCAAAACTTTTGGACATTCTGATGAAGACCGTCCAAAAATGGTTCGTGTTAATCAACATGGTAGGAAGGAGGATATCAGCGATGGGTTTGTGGAAGTAACTAGGAAATGATGAAAAGGGAAGAAGATTGTTAAGCAATCTGCTCGTCACATTGATGGGGTGAGGACGTGAGGTTGTCTAAACCAAAACCTAACTAGTATTAGCAAAAAAGCGCCACTGTGAATGCTAATTAATAATGCTTCTACTTCCAATGATGTTAACATGGTGACTATGAAAAACTCATTTACTGCTTTGTCTAACGAGGCTGATTATGTGTGGGGAACTAGATATATTTGGAGTGAATATTGAAGATACACCTAAGATTAATAAGACACATGGGGATGACTGGATAAGAGTGAAGATGTGGAAATTAAAATGTTTTTGATGAAACCTCTAAATTCATGGAACAAGATGCATTTAGTGATCCGAAGGGGGCCGGCCACTACAAGGATATTGAGCTATAATGACGACATATGTCATCGCTAAAAGTATTTATTATGAATTAAGAAACATATTTAATATTTTAAAATTAATATACTCCGTAGTAAGAAAATCATTTAATAGGCATTATTAGAGACGAGACAAGTCGTCACTAAAAGTATTTATGAAATAAATAAAAAAGAAATGATAAATACTTTCAACAATGACATATCTCGTCGCTGAAAGTGACCTATATCATTATCAGATGAGGCTGCATGCATTTATTTTTAGATTTTTGGAGACTATTTCTTCAACCAAATTTTCATATTTTTCCCATTTGAAAGTTCAATGTTCAGCAAAAAACATAGGTCGTCGTCACAATACAAATACGAAGATGTTCAACAAAGAATATAGTTCAAAATCACAATACAACCTTACTCACTTATGTTGTCTTCTCAATCCTCTTCATCATCTAGAGTCTCACGGGAATCGGGGTGCATGAACAATGATATTAATGTTCGTGGCTTGTACCTCATTGAAGAAATGTGTGAACCCAGAATTTGTCGCCGCGACAACTTTATCCACCTGAGCTTGGGTATATGTTCTTTGATGGGATTTACCGCTTAAAGAACTTGATGCATGCCCCGGTAAGTTGGGAGGGAAAGCGAAAAATAGGTGGAAAAATATTTTGGAAAAGAAAACATAAATAAATAGATAAAAAAACTTTACGAGATGTAATGTCATGATAGACTTTTCACTTTCAAAGGACAAAATAAATTGAAAGAGATCTATATAGAACTCAAATTTGTCATAAAACCAATTAACCAATCACATCCATCCATTTTTTTTTATCTAAATTAATAAAAAATTATTTTCCACATTTTTTTTAAAACAAATATCTTGCAAACGGTAAAACTTCAAGCTACAAAAAATACACAATCGTGACGAGAATTAAATTATCTTTCTATAGATATGCATTGTTATATACTTTCGACGAACTTTTTTTTTAAAAAGTTCGTCCAGAAAAATCACATGTGATTTGTAAAAATCACATGTGATTCGTAAAAATCAAATCACATATGATTTTAAGAAATCACATGTGATTTTTACAAATCACATGTGATTTTCTGGACGAAATTTTTTTAAAAAAAAGTGGTATGATTTTTTTGGCGTAACGATTAACGGTTTGTGATATATTTAATTTTTTAAAAAATGGTGAAAATTTATTATTTATATTTTAATAAAAAAATGAGTGGCTATGATTGGTTCATTGGTTTTATGACAAATATGAGTTCTATATTGAACTTTTCTCATGTATATATATGCTTCTAAAAGTACGAATCAAAATTGTATACAAGTAGACGTATGGCCGTCGTTGCTAAAAGTACCAGTAAAAAACGTAACCTTTTTGTCGTTGAGTTAACTTTTAGCAACGACACATGTCGTCACCTGAAGTCCAGATTTGCTAATCATTCTTATAAAAGCTGTATTCGCGTTAAAAAAAAGTAGTTCTACAGCAGAAGTGACATATGACTATTTATGGTCAATGATGTGACAAAATCATTTAATTGATACGCAAATGCTAAAGAGCTTTATCATGAAAATTTATTTACAGATTTGCATCAAACAGAACTAAAAAAGTAAATGATAACACAAAATGAATTATCTGATTATGATACTTCTATAAGAATTTTAACATCAAAATTGACAGAACTCATTTTTGGCCTTTTTTTTTTTTTTACATTTGCACCTGGATCTGTACAAAGCACATTGTTTTACAGTTGATATTAGTCTATTAAGTAAAACACAATAGTAAATGAAAAAATCAAGACAAACTACGTTTAGACATTTATTTAAAAGTACTATTTCGAGAAATCGTAAACGCATAGTTAATTTACTAAAACAGTGTAGTAACTGGTATTTATCAGTATACAGTGAAGACGACATCTTGATGAAAAAAAATTGCGCTTATGTCGAAAATATTCTTACTAATCGTTTAGACCTGAAGTCCACTGCTGTACACAGCAACGATTTTCAATTGAGTTGCTGTTTTTCCAATGCAAAAAATGACCATGAAAATCGTTGCTGCCGGTATGCAGATGAACATATGTTAAAACTAAGCATGAAAATCTTCGTATATATATGTACTCTTTTCAAGTTATATCTTGAGTATAAACAGTATTTTGGTTACTTGGTTAGTATCGGTGAGTAAA
>BPTQ01000005.1:351223530-351269583 GCA_019973895.1 Chrysanthemum seticuspe | reverse complement strand
TTCTATTATTATTGATTCCATTGTTAAGAATACAATGGAACCAGGATCATCATGACTAGGTGCATCCTGACTGGGTGGTTCCTTAGAAGATACCCCAACCGGATGAGGTAGCTCGACAGTAGGTAAAGGGGTTGCAGGATCAACCCCTTCATCACCCTTTTCCATCTCTCAAACCCCACTAACACTCACCACAAACAATCGACAACCACCAAGAAAAAGTAGACAGCATGCAGCATAAACAATTCGAACAAAAGAAAACCCTAACAAAATTTAGGGTTTTAAACGTTAAGACTCAAGCAACTATCCCCCAACCATGATGATCGAACCAGTAATATATCAAATCGATTAAACAAACCCAAAAGAATGTGAGAATCGACTTGGTTAAAAGACAGAAAATCTTGTGCGATCAAAAAGGACCAAGGTAACATAAGAATTGTTACCTTAGTTATTATTATCTTGTACATCCTTTATATAACAAAAAGTTTGAATGATTCTTTTTAAACTTACTTTTTATTGGAAAGCCAACAAAATAAATAAAATTGAAGCAAACCAACAATAAAAAATAGCCAAAATACACACACACACACAAACTCTAAAAAGCATTGTTATAAAACATTAAAAGGTGTTAAGACACCTCTCAACATCTAGTTCAATAAGATGTTTTCACCTCTTACTGCCTTTTAATGATTATAAAAAAAACAAACACCATTAATCTTGACCGCCTGTTATTGCCTCTTAATGACAGGAAAAACACAAACACACTTTTTAGTCTAAACATTTGTTGCGCATCTGACTAAGTCAGATTAAAATGTTATTAAGAAGTTTTTCTTGAAAACAAACACAACCTAAATTTCTCAACATACATTTTCCAAATTTTGGAAATCTCATATTATATAAGAGATAAGAGATGTTAAACATTTGATTTAAAATTTGAAATGCCCTTCTTATAGTTACTATTCCATTATGGATTAAGGGTCTCGAGTTTAAAACAACAAATATGATTTGCACGTACTTAGTTTCGATTTGTATACAACATTTTATGCTTTGTATATTTGTTAAATTATGCTTATTCTCCTTGTATATTGTTATGTGCAAATCTTAATTAAACATGTGCAAATCTAAAGTATATGTGTATGTAAATTACCTCACACTAAATCAAACAAGTTCCATTGCCGAGACCCTATAAATAAATCCTGACGTAATAAAATTATAAAGTTATTCAAATACGTATGTTACATGTATAATAACATGCATTACATTTTATTTATTTATTTATTTATTGAACTTATAGTATGCATAATCAACATAGGACCCTACACATCATTAACTAAATCATATTACAACCACATGTCTTTTGCCAAGGATATTGACGCCTGAACTAATACACTTAATGTTAGTCTATCGCTTAATATTAGTCTTTGCATAACAACGACGGGTGTTAACAATTGTCGACATGGACATTTCATAATAATAAATAAATTAGAGGCTATTTTTCCTATAGATAATAAGCTTGTTATATATCACATGCACGCACGGGGGCTTTTGCATAAATCTCACATAATGTGTTATATATCCAAAGCATAAGGCGAACTTTAGAATTCTAGAAGCTAATGTCTTAGTTTCGTTATATTATATGGATACTTTATAGGAAAAAGGCTTGCTTTTCCTATTGTGGAGAATTACGTGAAGAATGCTTGGGTGAAATATTGTATTCGAAGAGTCACGATGAACTCAAATGGATTCTTCTTCTTCAAACTTAATACAAAATCAGGTATGGAACAAGTTCTTTAAAACGGTCCATCGAACATTAGGAATGTTCCTCTTATCCTTAACATATGGTCTCCTAATGCAAGCCTTAAAAAGGAAGATCTTACATGAGTACCTGTTTGCGTTAAGTTGCATAACGTTCCTATTGCGGCGTTTACGGAAGATGGCTTGAGTATGATAGCAACTAATATTGGTAAACTAATTATGTTAGATGCCTATACTAGTACAATGTGTTCGGAGTCGTAGGGTCATAACAGTTATACAAGAGCACTTATTGAAATTAGCTCAGAACAGGTTTTGAAAGACTCGTTGGTACTTGCTATACCTATGCTTGAAGGGGATCGTTGTATTAAAGATACTATCACGATTAAATATGAATGGCAACCACCTTGGTGCAAAACATGCAAAACTTTTGGACATTCTGATGAAGACCGTCAAAAAATGGTTCGTGTTAATCAACATGGTAGGAAGGAGGATATCAGCGATGGGTTTATGGAAGTAACTAGGAAATGATGAAAAGGGAAGCAGATTCTGCTCGTCACATTGATGGGGTGAGGTTATCTAAACCAAAACCTAACTACTATTACCGTCCTAAGCAAAAAATTAAAGCACCACTGTGAAAAACTCATTTACTGCTTTGTCTAACGAGGCTGATTATGTGTGGGGAACTAGATATATTTTGTGTGAATATTGAAGATACACCTAAGATTAATAAGACCCATGGGGATGACTGATGAGAGTGAAGATGTGGAAATTAAAATGTTTTTGATGAAACCTCTAAATTCATGGAACAAGATGCATTTAGTGATCCTAAGGGGGCCGGCCACTACAAGGATATTGATCTATAATGACGACATATGTCATCGCTAAAAGTATTTATTATGAATTAATAAACATATTTAATATTTTAAAATTAATATAGTAAGAAATCATTTAATTGGCACTATTAGAGACGAGACAAGTCGTCACTAGAAGTATTTATGAAATAAATAAAAAAGAAATGATAAATACTTTCAACAATGACATATCTGGTCGCTAAAAGTGACCTATATCATTATTAGATGAGGTTGCATGCATTTATTTTTAGATTTTTGGAGACTATTTCTTCAACTAAATTTTCATATTTTTCCCATTTGAAAGTTCAATGTTCAACAAAAAACATAGGTCGTCGTCACAATACAAATACGAAGATGTTCAACAAAGAATATAGTTCAAAATCACAATACAACCTTATTCACTTATGTTGTCTTCTCAATCCTCTTCATCATCTAGAGTCTCACGGGAATCGGGCGGTGCATGAACGATAATATTAATGTTCGTGGCTTGTACCTCATTGAAGAAATGTGTGAACCAAGAATTTGTCGCAGCGACAACTTTATCCACCTGAGCTTGGGTATATGTTCTTTGATGGGATTTGCCGCTTAAAGAACTTGATGCATGCCCCGGTAAGTTGGGAGGGAAAGCGAAAAATAGGTGGAAAAATATTTTGGAAAAGAAAACATAAATAAATAGATAAAAATACTTTACGAGATGTAATGTCATCATAGACTTTTCACTTTCAAAGGAAAAAATAAATTGAAAGAGATCTATATAGAACTCAAATTTGTCATAAAACCAATTAACCAAGCACATCCATCCATTTTTTTATCTAAATTAATAAAAAATTATTTTCCACATTTTTTTTAAAACAACATATCTTGCAAACGGTAAAACTTCAAGCTACAAAAAATACACAATCGTGACGAGAATTAAATTATCTTTCTATAGATATGCATTGTTATATACTTTCGACGAACTTTTTTTTTTAAAAGTTCGTCCAGAAAAATCACATGTGATTCGTAAAAATCGAATTACATATGATTTTAAGAAATCACATGTGATTTTTCTGGACGAAATTTAAAAAAAAAAGTTTGTCGAAGTATATAACAATGCATATATATAGAAAGGTAATTTAATTCTCGTCGAGATGGTATGATTTTTTTGGCGTAACGATTAACGGTTTGTGATATATTTAATTTTAAAAAAAAGGTTGAAAGTTTATTCTTTATATTTTAATAAAAAAAATGAGTGGCTATGATTGTTCATTGGTTTTATGACAAATATGAATTATATATTGAACTTTTCTCATGTATATATGCTTCTAAAAGTACGAATCAAAATTGTATACAAATAGACGTATGGCCGTCGTTGCTAAAAGTACTAGTCAAAAACGTAACCTTTTTGTCGTTTACTTAACTTTTAGCAACGACACATGTCGTCACCTGAAGTCCAGATTTGTTAATCATTCTTATAAATGCTGTATTCGCGTTAAAAAAAAGTAGTTCTACAGCAGAAGTGACATATGACTATTTATGGTCAATGATGTGACAAAATCGTTTAATTGATACGCAAATGCTAAAGAGCTTTATCATGAAAATTTATTTACAGATTTGCATCAAACAGAACTAAAAAAGGAAATGATAACACAAAATGAATTATCTGATTATGATACTTCTATAAGAATTTTAACATCAAAATTGGCCTTTTTTTTTTTTTTTTTTTTTTTTTTTACATTTGCATCTGGATCTGTACAAAGCACATTGTTTTACAGTTGATCTCACATTCTGGATAATTTTGATCAAAGCTTTTATTCGAACTGATTTGAAAACAAAAATAGAATATTTATTTACAAAGCGATTAAGTTGTACTACACAGTTACACTATTCTCCAAAAGGGACATTAATTTCTCAAGTAAAACAATCTTTGTGGAATAATATGACACCACCTAAAATTTAAATTGGAAATTAATTTATGAGAAAAGGGTAGCTCAAGTATAACTATAGACATCCGAACCTTCAGTTTATAGAAAAAAACATGCAAAAGCAAGTAATGGCTTCTTCAAAGTTCTTACTTTTTTCTTTAGCTCTACTACTCGTTGCTCTCTCATTTGTACCAAACTTCACTTCTGCTTCTTTGGAGGAAGCAAATGCTCTTCTAAAATGGAAAGCAAGCCTTAAAATCCCAAACAACTCGCAAATTGTATCTTCTTGGAGACCCCTTCCAACGAATACTAGTTCACCCGCTTCGTGCCCTTCTTGGTATGGAATTGCTTGCAACGTTGATGGGAACATTAACATGTTGAACCTCTCGATGTCTGAGTTAAAAGGTACGCTTCACCGCTTCCCGTTCTCTATTCTAGGCAATCTTATCCATTTTGAGCTTAGTGCAAACAGCTTCTTTGGTCCCATCCCACCAGAAATCGGACACTTGTCCAAACTTGTCTATCTTAATTTTTCAACCAATCAGTTTTCTGGTGTAATTCCACCTACCATTGGTATACTAAGCCAGCTAAACGTTTTGCAACTTTTCGGAAACAATTTTACTGGTTTAATTCCTTCATCATTGGGTGATTTGAAGTCTCTAACTGATTTACGATTAAGTTACAATCAACTCAATGGTTCAATTCCTTCATCGTTGGGTCATTTGAAGTCTTTGAATATCCTTCATTTGTACAAAAACAAACTCTCTGAACCCATTCCAATTGAATTAGGGAATATGAAGTCTCTAACTGACTTAGAATTGGGCGGAAATCAACTCAATGGTTCAATTCCTTCATCGTTGGGTGACTTGACGTCTTTGAGTTCCCTTTATTTGGGGAAAAATCAACTATCCGGGCCCATTCCAATTGAATTAGGGAATATGCAGTCTCTAACTGATTTACGATTGAGTTACAATCAACTCAGCGGTTCAATTCCTTCATCGTTGGGTGACTTGAAGTCTTTGAATATCCTTTATTTGGGGGTAAATCAACTATCTGGGCCCATTCCAATTGAATTAGGGAATATGCAGTCTCTAACTGATTTAGAATTGGGCGAAAATCAACTCAATGGTTCAATTCCTTCATCGTTGGGTGACTTGACGTCTTTGAATTTCCTTTATTTGGGGAAAAATCAACTATCCGGGCCCATTCCAATTGAATTAGGGAATATGAAGTCTCTCATTCAATTAGATTTGAGCGCAAATCAACTATCTGGGCCCATTCCAATTGAATTAGGGAATATGCAGTCTCTAACTGATTTACGATTGAGTTACAATCAACTCAGCGGTTCAATTCCTTCATCGTTGGGTGACTTGAAGTCTTTGAATATCCTTTATTTGGGGGTAAATCAACTATCTGGGCCCATTCCAATTGAATTAGGGAATATGCAGTCTCTAACTGATTTAGAATTGGGCGAAAATCAACTCAATGGTTCAATTCCTTCATCGTTGGGTGACTTGACGTCTTTGAATTTCCTTTATCTGCAAGCAAATCACCTCTCTGGACCCATTCCAGCTGAATTTGGGAATATGAAGTCTTTAACTGATTTAGAATTGGATGGAAATCAACTCAATGGTTCAATTCCTTCATCGTTGGGTGATTTGAAGTCGTTGAATTTCCTTTATCTGGCCTATAATCAACTATCTGGGCCCATTCCAATTGAATTAGGGAATATGAAGTCCCTCGTTCAATTATATTTCCCCAATAATCAACTATCTGGGCACATTCCTTCTGAATTAGGTAATATGACGTCTCTAACTGATTTAGAATTGAACGGAAATCAACTCAATGGTCCAATTCCTTCATCGTTTAAAAACCTGAGAAGCCTTCAGACTCTGGATCTTAGTGATAACATGTTATCCGGTCATATACCACAAGGAATCGGAAGTCCACAATTGGGTAGGCTACGGCTGGACACAAATCAGTTGTCTGGCCAAATTCCAAAGGATTTTGGTGAGATGAGAAGTTTGTTAAATTTAAACATGAGCGATAACAACCTTTCAGGTGTTATACCTCAAGAGCTTGGATTACTGCATGGCCTCCTTACTCTTGACCTATCAAAAAATAGGTTAAGCGGGTCATTACAAAGAAATATTGGTGATTGGGTACAAATCACTCACATATATCTTAGCAATAACAAGCTCAGTGGAAAGATCCCATCGGAGATCGGTAAATTATGTCAGCTCAACTTTCTTGATTTATCTTGGAATTCACTCACAAAAGATATACCATACGAAATTGGAAATTTAGAAAGTCTGGTAATGATGAATCTTTCTCACAATAAGCTATCTGGTTCTATTCCTAATGGTTTCAGTAACTTGCCGAGAGGGATTCATATCGACTTGTCTTACAATGAGCTCACAGGTCCGGTTCCCCCATATGCTGTCTTTCTAAATGTGTCTGGAGAAGCATTACAAGGAAATGATGGTCTGTGTGGATATTTTACACGTTTGAAACTTTGTGAAAGTGAAAAGATAATGAAGAAAAACAATCATTTTCATCATAAGCTCATCCTTGTAACTACAGTCCCACTTTTAGCAGCTCTTTTACTTGGTTTATTCACGTGTGGCCTCATTGCTCATCGACGTAGAAAGGGAACTTCTCCAGAGAAACCATCAGGCGAAGAAGGTGGCGGATTTTTCTCAATAACAAGTTTTGATGGACAGGCGACGTATGATGAAATCATCAAGGCAACAAATGATTTTGATGAAGCATATTGTATTGGGATGGGAGGTAATGGTACTCTGTATAAAGCTGAGTTACAACCCAATAATATAGTTGCTGTCAAGAAACTTCATTCATCCTCTGAGAATGACGATCAAGGCTTCCTAAATGAGGTACGAGCATTGACAAACATAAGGCACAGAAACATAGTTAAACTCTTTGGATACTGCTCGCATGCTCGTCACTCATTTTTGATTTACGAATATCTTGAAAAGGGAAGTCTAAAATCGCTTTTAAGTAGCGATATCACAGCAAAGGAAATGGATTGGCTGAAAAGGGTAAGAATTGTTAGGGCTGTAGCGAATGGTTTGGCTTATATGCACCATGATTGCACACCACCTATAATTCATAGAGACATTTCTGGAGCTAATATCCTTCTCGATTCTGATTATGAGGCGCATATCTCGGATTTCGGAACAGCGAAGCTTCTAAAGCTGGATTCATCCAATTGGACTGCGGTTGTAGGCACCTATGGCTATATTGCACCAGGTAACTACCATATATTTTAAAAGTTATATATACTATACGTACTAGTTCTCAAGTTTCAGATTTCTCTTAATCATGATCTGATATAACATTTTTTTTTATTCTCATACGTAGAGCTTGCTTATACGATGGTGGCAACAGAGAAATGCGATGTGTATAGTTTTGGAGTTGTTGCACTAGAAGTGATTATGGGAAAGCATCCTGGAGAACTTATATCATCTCTACTGATGATCTATTGCTAGCCAATGTAGGAGATAGTCGGATTCCGCCACCATCATCTCTAGTTGAGAAACTAGCTCATTCAATTTTGAATGTCTCACGGGCATGTTTGAACTACAACCCGCAGGAAAGGCCAACAATGCGCCAAGTCACAGATTTATTGTCAGTTGATGATCGAGTTTGTATGATGCCTAGTCATAAGTCATAAAGTTTAAGAAACTTTTTATGTTTTTTTTCTTCTCCTGAATTATCATGTAGATCGTTATTAAATAAGAAAATATTTTATATCAATGAAGATTGCTACCTTCCTATGCTAGTAATATAGTTACGTGTATATTAGTTTAAAAATTACCAATTAATGGGAAATTTGTATATCAGTTAGAGTTAATTCTTACTCATATCAAGAAATATAGTAAACAGTGAGTGCACACAAAAGGTATTCAAAGACGTCAAATGACTCAACGATGGAAGTCTGTTAATTTGTCAAAAAAGATTGCATAAACCAGAGAAGAAAGTTAGTTAACGGAAATTTGTCAAAAAAGATGACCTAAGGTACAGTATAACTGATGTGCTGTGGTTTTCAGATAGGGAAAAAGGTGAATAAGGTAGCAATAAGGCTTGTACAACTGGAATGCTGACTATAACTTCACACTTCGAGACATACAATTGGATGATTTAGTTGAAGTTGGCGATCCAAAAAATGCACGAGTCTTGGTGTCTCTAACTATTCATAGGGTATCTAATTTCTGTTGGAATTATATATCAAGACATTCAAATAAATAATCACAAAACATCAAAGTAATAATGCGGAAGCGTATAGGATTTATTAATGAACAATTAATTAACATAAAAGAATATGCGTACCTTTTCTTGATTCTAGCCGAACAAGAATCAAATTCACAAACTAGCAACGGATGAACCCTAATTTAATTTAGTTAGGATTATGTGAATTACCCCTTACCGTTTTGTAATTCAATCCAAGATAATAACAAAAGTATGTTATTACTATGTTCTTGTACACACGTACTAAACCGAATTAAAGTAACGCTAGTTTTTATCAAACCAAATAACTTGATGTTTGGAAAAGAGTGGATCGACACCTATGAATGGTGTTCGACCGGTTTTAGCAAAACACACACACAAAACAATTTTTAGGTTTAGCTAATGAGCACAAGAGATGGAAAAATAAAACCCCTAGCCTTGTTTATATACCCAAGCTAACTTGGTGAACAAGTTGGTTTTGTTTCCTTGTTTCTTTGGCCGATCGGTATAGGAGTCCCCAAAGGGATTCCGGAACCTTCCCAACTTTTGCAATTTGATCCTTTTCCATAAACATTTAACGACCGTTAGTCCATTACATTAATTACTTAACGTCCGTTAGTTATTTTGTTTAATAAATAAATAAATATAACATTTATATTTAATTATTAACTTTAAATTCTCATACGTAAAGTGTGCAATCCCATAGTCTCGAGTTCGATCCTAACTCACGTCTACTAATTTATATCCATAAAACCAACAATTTCTCCTTGTTGTGCTTAATTAGTGAAAACGATAGAGGTGGGAACATGGGCAGGACAATTGGGTTTAGTAACGGGTCAAAACGTTTAACTTCTTGGTACAGGTCCAATTGGTTTGCCAGAAACACCTTTGGTCCAAATTTTCATTAAATCTTATTACAAATGATCAGTGTGACACGTATGATAACAAATACATATTATTATCAACCAATGTTATTGAATACATTGTACACTATGTGAAACCTTCAACTTCTTTTGACCTATTTTCTTTAGCTAACTTTATTTATTGTACTCGTTTGACCCGTCAGAGATGAAACATATCCAATATTGACTCATTCATACTTAAATGGGTCAGAATTTCCACGGCTATAAAACTATATTGGAATGTATTTTAAGATAAACTATAGACGGGAAAGAAGAACCAGGAAGTCTGTTAATTTGCCAAAAAAGATGGTGTAAGCCGAAGAAAAAAGAATCTAACAAAAGAAAAATCCCTTTAGAGTGATAGCGATTTTTTCATTACTAATACAAACCAAGTAGCCACATATTTGCCAATAGAAAATAATGCTACTTGGGGATGGAGGAAGCTTATGGAATTAAGGGATAAGGTGAGACCACATATTTGGCACTGTTTGGGAAATGGGAAAGATACTAGTGCCTGGTATGATACATGGGATAAGGTGGGTCCATTATCTAAAATAGTCACTAGAAGACAGATCTATAATGCACATTTTTCAAATGCAGCAACAGTGGCAGACATGGTTGGTAATGGTAACCTACTATTACCAGATGAATGGGTGCAACAACATGCTATTCTAACCCAAATTAGTAATCCAAACCTCAATTCAAGCTGTGTTGATTTTGTAAAGTGGAGGAATAGCAAGATGAATTTGGTGAAGTTTAGTGTGAGGAGAGCATGGAAGGATTTAAGAGATCAAGAAGAAGAAGTCACATGGAGCAAAGTTATATGGTTTCCAGCTTTCATCCCTAGACATGCATTTATAATGTGGCTCCTTATACAGGAAAGATTACCCACTCAAGATAGAGTTATGAAGTGGCATCCAAATAAAACTATGGTGTGTGGTCTGTGTTCAAAAGTAAATGACAGTCATTCTCATCTATTCTTCAAGTGTGATTATTCTAGAAAGGTATGGGAAAAGGCTAGCCAGAAGAGTAGATTGGATAACTGTGGTAATGATTGGAAGACTATTATGGAAATGATGACTTTACTTCCAAACAAGAACAATATCTGGATTATTATGAAGAAGATAGTATTTGCAGCTACAATATACTTCCTCTGGCAGGAAAGGAACTTAAGGCTGTTTCAAGATAAAAATAGGGAGTGGAATGTTATATGGGATACTATTGAAGAAACAATTAAGCTTAAATTGGCTAGTCTAAAGGTTAAGGATTTTGCAAATGTTAGAGAAGTCTTTTCTGAATGGGATATTCATAGGTAGTATGCTGAAAGGAGTGTTTGGGTCAAGTTTATGGATAGCAAGGGTGCCTATCTTTGGTGAGTTATGAAAGATGAAACTACCTCATAGGGGTTGCTATCCATATTAGTGAGTATTTCTAGATATAGGAATACAAGTTCTACCTGTTGAGTTTCAAGATACATGGGTAGTTCTAAAAAGGAAAGCAACTTAAATGATATTGCAGCTAGTTGCTTCCTAGATGGCTTATAGTGGAATTGGTTTGCAGATGGCTAATACATTGGGACTGAACCATCCTCTCCTTTTATTAGCCTGCTAACTTAATCTGTGAGGGGGTTGATGCAGGTTCTGCTTGGCACTCTAATGAAGGAGATGGATCAGTAAGTTTCCAAAAGGTAGTTTCCTGCTATGAGTTGGTGTATGATAGCTTAATGTAGGCCTTTGGAAGGCTACATGGTGGAATGCCAGCTTGGTGATGCCCTGTTTACTTGCTCTGTCTCCTTTGATTGTGAGGTGGTGGCTGCAATTGGAGGATACTGAGCAAGCAGATGGTGGAAATGTAGCCAAGTGGGAAGTATCCTTAAGAAACTATTACATATGAGGTGAGGCTAGCTTGTCTAGAAATGTAGCTTCTATGTAAAAAGACTTAATGGAACTGGAGTTTTTCTCAAGTCCTTGATGATGCCTGAGTGTAAGAGCCTCTATGTTTAAAGGTGTGGAGGTTAATCATAGGTAGGGTGTTTGCACTTGGGAAATGTAGTTGAGGCTTGAATTTTCTCCATGGTTGCCTAGTACTAATGTACTTTGCTAGACTAGATGAATGGGTGTAGTTACTGTTTCATTGTTTAGCTTTATAGATGTATACAGTTTCAATGTGTTGGTTTCCCTTTTTAGCTGTCTTGTGCTTTGTGTGGGAAATGTCCACTTGAAGACAATGACATGCTCTCTTGTATCCCTCTTGTGGAGATTTGTTTATTAATATAATGCACCCATTTTTACAAAAAAAAAAAAAAAAAAAAAAAAAAAAAGTGGCCTCTATTAGAGTTTAAAACTCTATAGCTAATTGATCAATTGACTAGTGATGGAGAGTGGACGGGTTTATTTCTTAGACGGAAAGTGGCAGCAGGTGTTCACTGGAGATGACAAGTTGGGAGGAAGGGATGGGGAGGTTATCGAGAAGAATTTTCTTTTTTTTGCTGCTCACCGGGAGCAATGGAGAAGGGGAAGCAGTAGAAGATACGTAGTAATTGTTAAATGGAAAGTAAAGAGTAAATTAAACGGATGGTCCCTGTGGTTTGCATTGATTTGCATGTTTGGTTCTTTGAATTTTTTCTATGCCTATAGTCCTTAACTCGAAAACCGTTAACACTCACGGTCCTTTGACAAAACGGCATCATTTTGACCGTTAAAATTTCATCGTCTATAAGTTTCATTACACTTTTCTCTTTCTATCTTTTTCTCACATCCTTGACCACCTCTTCTCTCCGTACCATTCTTTTCTCACATCCTGCCCACCTTCCATTATCTTACACAGAGAAAATAGTTTTAATGGTTTTGAAAATTTTCACATTTTTTTAATAAACATCTTCATTATTCACCTATATAATATTATACAAATAGGAAAATGAGATTTTGTGACCTTTTATAGTCTCTTATAATTTAAAAGAGAAATGCTAAAACAATTTTTTTTTTTACAAATAAGCTTTCGCACAATGACGTGTAACAAAATGATCAGAGTGAGGATCCTCTCAAGTTGTCTATAATTTGATTGGTCATATTAAAAAATTACTACCTATTAGATTAAAGAGTTAATTACTTAAATCGTCCATGTGGTTGACACACGGTTGCACATTTCGTCCTTAACTTTCAATAAGTATACTAGTCGTCTCTCTGGTTGTCCATTTTACATTGACCGGGCCTTTAACCAAACTGGCGTTTGTTTTGGCCGTTAACTCCAAGCATGTGCTCTTCACGTGAGGGGCAAAATAGTCCTTTTAACATTATACTAAACAATATGGACAATTTTTTTAACTGGATTATAATTTATTATTATTTTAACTAACTCATAGGGACGATTTATGTAAGTAACTTTTTTCTTATTATTATTATTATTATTATTATTATTATTATTATTATTATTATTATTATTATTATTATTATTATTATTATTATTATTATTATTATTATTATTATTATTATTATTATTATTATTATTATTATTATTATTATTATTATTATTATTATTTTAGTCTAAATGAAAAATGGACAACCACATGAAAGACTCGTGTACTTACTGAGAGTTAAGTACGAAAGATGCATTTGTGTATCACCCACATGGACGACTTATGTAATTAACTCTATATTAAATAAATTAAAGGCCAAAGCAAAATGTATAAAGTAACTTCTTAGTTCTTCTTTTTCCTAAATGTAATTATATATGTCTGAACGTTTTCTACTACCATCCAATTAAATTTCTTCATTCTCATTTATAATCCACTTTAGTTTGCATCACCCATCTTCATATTCAAATAGGCGGAGGTTTAAAGGGACCAAGGAAGGTGTTGGCACTCCTAGAGTTTGGTCAATAAGGCGCCCTAATTCCTATGGCCCTCCCACGATACTCTCAAACCAAAAATGCTTCTCTTATTCTAAAGATTCTCCAGATTCACTTGTCTTATAATTTTTTTTTCAAGCAACACTTTAAACTTTAAAAAATATTCGGCCCTCTTAAAAAAAATTCACGCTCCGCCATAACATATTAATTAATAAACTTCTCAAATTCATTTTACTGTTTCCAATTCCATCACACGAGGATCACATACAAAGCTACCATGCATTTTAACTTTTGTTTTAGAAACATTGTTTAATTACATTATCGATGATGAAAAGATACAAGACAACGTCATCAACAACAACGATTATAGTTACCAACAACAATGAAAACAAGTATGTATGTATGTACCTTGTTGTGTGATTACATATTTCTTTCACTTTGACAATATGAGTTACATAGTATTATTCATGTCATCCATACTTGATTAAATGGTTATGTCTAAAGTTGTGATTCGTTGGTCTGGTGCGAAAGAAAAGGTTTAGAAGATATAATTGGATATAATAAATAAAAATGTGGGAGATTGGATGGAAAAATAAATTGCATTAAGGTAAATAAAAATAAGAAAATTCTATGAGAGTAAAGAATTGGAAGAAATTCATTAATATCTTTTAGTTTTGTCTATTGATTTAATTAATGGCTAATATTTCTTTAGCATGACTAGTCAAGTTATTAACAACTTGATAGGATATTCACCCATAAAAGAAAGAGTTGTGAAGTGAGTAAACAAGTGGTAAAAGGTTGTGAAGTGAGTAAACAAGTGGTACAAGTATCATATCATATCATTATGTTAAAATGGTTTTTGTAAAATTTATGTGATACTAGCAAATCTCTTTTAAAAAAAACAAGCCAATGTAAACAAGAATAGTACGAGTATTACGGAGTAGTAGAGTACTTAGGGACAAAAATGTATAGGTGGGAAAGTGAGATTAATAAAGAACATTTTTTTTTCTAAAGAAAAAATAGGTGAATCCTAGCCGGCCGTTTTTTCATCAAACAAAAAAAATCTTTTGCAAAAGATAAATCTTCAAGTTATGAAAAATACACCATCGCGATACGTGACGCAAATTAAATTATCTTTCTATAGATATTTTCTTCTAGATACTATCAAGGATTTTTTTTTAATTTATGCTCAAAAAGATCACATGATTTGTAAATCACTTGTGATTTGTTATTTTTTCTGATTTGTAAAATCACTCGTGATTTGTTATTTTCACAAGTCACATGTGATTTTTAATTAATAAATCACATGTGATATGATTTTTTGAATCACATTCTATTAATTTCACGTAACGATTAACTATTTGCGATGGTATAATTAATTTTGCGTAACGATTAACGGGTTGCAAAATATTTTTAATTTAAAAAAACGATGAACGTAGGTTTCTTTATTTAATGAAAAAAGAAAAATGAATAACTGAGATTGCATGGTTTATTCTTTAGATAAAGTTGTTCCTTATGGAACTTTTGACCAAAAATATATAGCTTATAAGACAAAACTTAAGGTCACTTTACGTTAATATGAATTTCTTATGTTTTAGAGTTGGTTGGACATGTTTAAGTAAGCGGCAGAGCCAACACGAAAACTAAGGTGATTCTCTTAATAAGTCGAAGCGAAATTTTTGTAACAGTGACAACCAATAAATCTGTTAATTCGCGTCGGGTTGAACCCAATTTAAACGTGAAAATTAATACCCGCACGTTAAAAACCTATACATATTGTCAAAATTATTGAAATCGAGTACTTTTAAAAGAAAAGTAAAATACTCACACTATTAATACAACACATTTTCAAGTTACAAGTTTAAACTAAGGTTTTCAATGTACAACATGAAATAAATAAAAAATATAGCCTAGGGAATACGAAGAAACAAATATACAAAGATTTCTAAAAACGAAATTTTTATAAGGAAAAAAAAGGCAAATGTTTTTAAAATGTATCATACTTGCCATCATTTGCTTTTGTGGGTAGCGAATATATTTTTTTTTTTGCTTTTGTGAGTAGTTTTCTTTCAAATTCTTCTTTTTATGGGTATTTTGCGAATTTTTTTTGACATTTTTGCCCTTCTTAGCTTATAGAGAAAAAAAATTCTCAAAGGGAAAAAATGTCACATAGTACTATAAAAAAGATGAATTTGAAAGAAAAGTACTCATAAAATCAAAAAATTTTGTTTGCTACCCATAAAAGCAAATTTTAACAAGTATAATACATTTTAAAATATTTGACAAAAAAGAAATGAAATGAAAAGATGACTATACTTATGACTATACTCAACATAGTGAGCTATACGTCTCTTTCCTCTGTCTTTTTTCTTCTCCATTCAGGCGTTCACCTTCTTATTTTCCGGTAAGAAAAAAGTATGGTAATCAACTATACTTATTATTTTTCAGTAACAAGGTGATGACTTTTGACCATCAAATGTCAAACTTATTACTCCCTTGGTAACTTTCTGTTTTTGTTTCTTGCGGTACGATTGTTAGCCTCGTTTTTTATAAAGATAATGTCACTTACGTGAATTGGACTAGACGCGTAGTATACTTTGCCCTTAGGGACTAGTATCGTTTAAGTGGCAAAGATAGGGCCTATATATACCCCTCATGACTCTCCATGAGGGGTGAGGTGAATCATTTAGTCATTTGTATTGTGTGTTTTATTAATAAAGTTTCCATTGTTTTCTCCTCCCTCTCTCTACTTTCTCTATCTAGAAAGATGATGTTCTTCATCTTCTTCCACCAACCTCGACCTCCCGAACCACATAAATCTTATATTTTTCGATCTTACAATTGGTATCAGAGCTCACTTCAAATACCAAATATGTCACGACCTCAGTATTACATCCTCGGTCCAAGAAGTCTTAAAAACAATAACGTGACACCTTGTGAACAATAACTGATCCGAAACAAACTACCATACAACTAAACCTACATCTAGACTCACTTCAATATACCCTCACATATCACTCCCCAACTCTCAAACTTCAAAGTAAAACATATAAAAATCTCAGATTCAGTTTCAATTTTTTTTCAATCCTTTCTAGATTGTTTTAAATTGAATCTTTATCATCATAGACCCTTCTTGAAGCATTACTTCATTTCATATACGAACTATTCAAGAGAAACACCATAACAAATCTGTTATGTGCTTTCTTTGGTTCGATTCAAGTTCTAAAAAAAAACCTACCCGAAATCTTGATTACTCAAGATCTTGAAGAGTCATCTACTTGTGTTCTTCAGCCGTGCAAAGAAAGAAGGGAGTTTCTTTTTGTGAATGATGATATCGAATCGGGAATGAGTTTAGATGTTGATCTAAGAGGTGATGCATTTTTTAAGATCGGTTTTATGTGAGATGTGAATGTGGGAGGCGGAGTGTGAGGAGCAGATTGTGTTTTCTTAGGTTTAGGTCAAGTAAAATGCAATGGGATGCAACGTTATATAATTATCCGGTTTTGATATGTTTTGCCTTTGGATCGGGTACTGTTTTTGGACATGGGTTGATATCACTCTATTGGATTTGGGCTTTGTCTTAAGTTCTAAACGTGGGCTTCATAACCGAACATGGGTGGCTGGAGGTATTATCATTATCGTGGGCCTTGATGGTTATAAAAATTGTCATCAAAATTTTGTGTTAAAAATTTTGAGTTACAATTTTTAATTTTGGATAATGAATGGGATTTTTGGTATAAAATTTCACGGAGGGATACTTAATTCACGGCTTGAACGAAGATCTGAAAAAATGACTACGGGGTTTTTGTACGGTATTATTGATGTGAAATTGAAGTGACGTTTCACGGGTGAACTTCTTTATCTTTGAGACGTTGGTTGGTTGGTTGCATGTCTCAAGATAACTTGTCTGGGCACATTATGAAATTTGACAATCTGGTTATAACTGGTAAGGAGTTACGTTGTAGTGCTCACAGTGTGTAACCATCACTTTAAGGAGTTACGTTGTTGTGCTCAGTGTCACACGTAGTTGTGGATGGGTTAAGAATTTAGAACAAGCAGTAAGTCACAAAGTTGGGATGTTTACTTCCTTTTCAAGTTAGTCGTATCGGGTTATCTCCACATGTGGTCATTACTATTAGCCAGTGAATTCAAAGGAGGTTCGTTTTCAGGTTGGTTTGAGAGAAGTATATTGAGAGTATTTTTGCGAAATATTCTCACGGAATTTTGATCAAGCTATGATGTTAATATTGCATCAAGAGGGTAATACGACATGTACGCAACATTATTATGATTCCGATAGCTCGCAACCATCAGGAGGGAGAAGTTGGTATTTCATCTTCTGCGATTGGATTACGAAGGGATTTTTGCTTAAGACTGAAGAAGGAGAAGAAGTGTGGTGTACATCGGGGTTTTTTACCAACTTGGATGCAATACTAAGTGAGTTATGTTGTTATGATGTTCCCAGAACGACAACCATTGTACGTTCAAGAGTTTACTTTCTCCGCTGCGTGTCTTAAGATTAAAGACGTGTTGGAAGAGTGTTGTCGGTTCAGGAGGGAGCATAGAAAGAAAAAAGGCTCACTAGTTAGGAGGGAGTAATAACCTAACTAGACCGTTACAGTTGAAGTTCAGAGCTACAAGAAGATCATTTGCCGAGGTCATCGGAAGGGAGAACTTCAAGTTTGCCTCAGTATCTAGACTACAGAGACTCTGCGCTTCAAGAAAGTCAACATTGTTCATTACTATTGTAATTTACTTTGATTTGTATTTATAGGTCTCATTGTAACCATTCACGTGTGACGGTATCTTGGAGGGAGATTGTTAGCCTCGTTTTTTATAAAGATAACGTCACTTACGTGAATTGGACTAGACGCGTAGTATACTTTGCCCTTAGGGACTTGTATCGTTTAAGTGGCAAAGATAGGGCCTATATATACCCCTCATGACTCTCCATGAGAGGTGAGGTGAATCATTTGGTCATTTGTATTGTGTGTTTTATTAATAAAGTTTCCATTGTTTTCTCCTCCCTCTCTCTACTTTCTCTATCTAGAAAGATGATGTTCTTCATCTTCTTCCACCAACCTCGACCTCCCGAACCACATAAATCTTATATTTTTCGATCTTACAACGATAATTACAGAGTACTCTATTAGTGACTCATAATTGGTCAAACATCTTGATAGGGATAGTTTCGTCATTTGCACCACCACATCCAACTTATCCAGTTTTTAATTTGTCTCGTCCACACCTCCCTCAAAATCTCATATCTCCTCTTTCTACATATATTATTTAGTTTCGTAGTATCAATTGACGTGAGTGGGTTAAAGTTTAGTTGCTATTAGAAATGGTGTTCCCTAGTTACAGGGTGTTGTTTCTCTGAGCGGTAATGGTGGAATGTGGCATATTTTTTAGTCTCAAACAAATCGTTCAGGTTGTTAGTGGCATAACAGGCAGATTGTTTCATCAGTTTATGGCCTCTACGGTGATTCTATGAAATTTTTTTGGGATATAACTCCAAGCCCATTGGAACTATGCTAGAATGGAATGGTCAACAATGGATTTGGTGACCACAAAGGTCTATCTAGTGACCACAAAGGACTGCTTAATTTATGTTGGAGGCTCTGTAGATCCTGATATAACACAGAAACTGTTTGGCGTTTCTGCTTTTAGTGAAATCCCCAGTCAGGTATACTTGATATTCGTATTTCTTGACTTGTATTTCAATAGTATCAAAATGGCGGGTCTAGTAATGGGTCTAAACAGGCTTTGGTTGGCTTGAATCGACTTGTATTACATTTTTTAATACACTGTTGGCAGCTTTCAACCTGTTTGAGCCATTTGAACCGTTTTTATACACCCTCTAATAAACCCAAAAGTATGCTTAAATGAACACTATCTAAACCATTGAACTCGTTTTGTCTTTGTTTAAGAGGACAATGCTTTATAACCCGGGTTGAACCTGGAACATGGCCGGATATGATGTTTGCTTCTTTATGAAACGGCAGCTGTTTTGTTGGCCTGCGTCGACCCATTTTGTTAAATCCAGCTGGGTCATACCTTTTGTTTTTAACAAGTTTGGGACCTGTAGTTTTGTTGGAATGTATGTGTTTGGTATTGAATTTCTAGTGTTTTAGAGCTCATTGGACATGTTTAAGTGCTGTTTGGAGCTCTTTAGGGGTGTTTCGGCATGTTTAGGGGTGTTTTGGATAGGTTTAGAATCTTTTTGATCATTTTGATCAAAGCATTTACTGGAACTATTTTGAAAAAATATATATAATACTTCTCTTACAAAGCGATTAAAATTACTACATAGTTAAAGTATTCTCCAAAAGGGACATTAATTTCTCAAGTAAAACAATATTTGTGGAATAATATGAGACGTTACTCTCACAAATTATTTTAAGAATTGAAAATTGTTGGATATATATGAGACGTTACTCTCACAAATTATTTTGACAAATTGTGTGGCCATGTAGATGTGAACTATTGGAAAAACATGCTAGTCAACTCCGGTCCTTTTCTTTTTCATTTATTGCAAAACACATTAGTTTACAGAAAGTAATTTATGAGAAAAGGGTAGCTCAAATATAAATAAGGACATATGAACCATCACTTTATAGAAAAAAATATGCAAAAGCAAGTAATGGCTTCTTCAAAGTTCTTACTTTTATCTCTAGCTCTACTACTCATTGTACCAAACTTCACTTCTGCTTCTTTGGAGGAAGCAAATGCTCTTCTAGAATGGAAAGCAAGCCTTAAAATCCCAAACAACTCCCAAATTGTATCTTCTTGGACACCCCTTCCAACGAATACTAGTGCACCCGCTTCATGCCCTTCTTGGTTTGGAATTGCTTGCAACAGTGATGGGAACATTAACAGGTTGAACCTCTCGACCTCTGAGATAAAAGGTACACTTCACCTGTTCCCGTTCTCTATTCTAGGCAATCTTACCCATTTTGAGATTAGTGTAAACAGCTTCTTTGGTCCCATCCCACCAGAAATCGGACACCTATCCAAACTTGTCTATCTTGATTTTTCAACCAATCTGTTTTCTGGTGTAATTCCACCTACCATTGGTAAACTAAGCTTGCTCACCGTTTTGCAACTTTTCGGAAACAATTTGAATGGTTCAATCCCTTCATCGTTGGGTGATTTGACGTCTTTGAATATTCTTCATCTGTTCAAAAATCAACTCTCTGGACCCATTCCTACTGAATTAGGGAATATGAAATCTCTCACTCAATTATATTTGAGCGATAATCAACTCAATGGTTCAATTCCTTCATCGCTGGATGACTTGATGTCTTTGAATATCCTTTATCTAGACATAAATCAACTCTCCGGACCCATTCCAATTGAATTAGGGAATATGAAGTCTCTCGCAGAACTAGATTTTAGCGAAAATCAACTATCTGGGCCCATTCCTACTGAATTAGGGAATATGAAGTCTCTCATTGCATTAGCTTTGAGCGATAATCAACTGAATGGTTCAATTCCTTCGTCGTTGGGTGATTTGAAGTCTTTGAAACTCCTTTATCTGTTCATGAACCAACTCTCTGGACCCATCCCAATTGAATTAGGGAATATGAAGTCTCTATCTGATTTACAATTGGCCATAAATCAACTCAATGGTTCAATCCCTTCATCGTTGGGTGACTTGACGTCTTTGAATGTCCTTAGTTTGAACCAAAACAAACTCTCTGGACCCATTCCAATTGAATTAGGGAATATGAAGTCTCTCACTACATTAGCTTTGAGGATAAATCAACTATCTGGGCCCATTCCTACTGAATTGGGAAATATGAGGTCTCTCAGTATATTAGATTTGAGCGAAAATCAACTCAATGGTTCAATTCCTTCACCGATAAAAAACTTGAGAAGCCTTCAGTTTCTGTCTCTCCGTGTGAACAAGTTATCCGGTCCTATACCACAAGGAATCGGAAGTCTACAATTGTTTCAGCTACTGCTGAACAAGAATCAGTTGTCTGGCCAAATTCCAAAGGAGTTTGGGGAGATGAAAAGTTTGTTAAATTTAGACTTGAGCGATAATAACCTTTCAGGTGTGATACCTCTAGAGCTTGGATTACTGCATCGACTACTTACTCTTGACCTATCCAAAAATAGGTTGAACGGGTCATTACAAAGATATATTGGTGATTGGGTTCAAATCAATACCATATATCTTAGTAATAACAAGCTCACCGGAAAGATCCCATCGGAGATTGGTAAATTACGTCAACTCAATGTTCTTGA
Source organism: Chrysanthemum seticuspe (assembly GCA_019973895.1). Classification (NCBI taxonomy): domain Eukaryota; kingdom Viridiplantae; phylum Streptophyta; class Magnoliopsida; order Asterales; family Asteraceae; genus Chrysanthemum; species Chrysanthemum seticuspe. The sequence continues at coordinate 351,247,827 of BPTQ01000005.1, read as the reverse complement.
TTTATCTTGGAATTCACTCGCACAAGAGATACCATCGGAAATTGGAAGTTTAGAAAGTCTGGTAATGATGAATCTTTCTCACAATAAGCTATCTGGTTCAATTCCTAATGGTTTCAGTAACTTGCCAGGAAGGATTGATATAGACCTGTCTTACAATGAGCTCAAAGGTCTGGTTCCCCCTTATGCTGTATTTCTAAATGTGTCTCGAGAAGCATTACAAGGGAATGATGGTCTGTGTGGAAATGTTACAGGTTTGAAACTTTGTGAAAATCAGAAGATAATGAAAAAAAATAATCATTTTCATCAAAAGCTCATCATTGTAATCACAGTCCCACTTTTTGCGGCTCTTTTACTTGGTTTATTCATGTGTGGCCTCATTGCTTATCGACGTAGAAAGGGAACTTCTCCACAGAAACCATCAGGCGAAGAAGGTGGCGGATTTTTCTCAATAACAAGTTTTGATGGACAGGCGACGTATGATGAAATCATCAAGGCAACAAATGATTTTGATGAAGCATATTGTATTGGGATTGGAGGATATGGTACTGTGTATAAAGCTGAGTTACAACCCAATAATATAGTTGCTGTCAAGAAACTTCATTCATCCTCTGAGAATGACGATCAAGGCTTCCTAAATGAGGTACGAGCAATGACAAACATAAGGCACAGAAACATAGTTAAACTCTTTGGATACTGCTCGCATGCTCGTCACTCATTTTTGATTTACGAATATCTTGAAAAGGGAAGTCTGAAATCGCTTTTAAGCAGCGATATCACAGCAAAGGAAATGGATTGGCTGAAAAGGGTAAGAATTGTTAGGGCTGTAGCGAATGGTTTGGCTTATATGCACCATGATTGCACACCACCTATAATTCATAGAGACATTTCTGGAGCTAATATCCTTCTCGATTCTGATTATGAGGCGCATATCTCGGATTTCGGAACAGCGAAGCTTCTAAAGCTGGATTCATCCAATTGGACTGCGGTTGTAGGCACCTATGGCTATATTGCACCAGGTAACTACCATATATTTTAAAAGTTATATATACTATACGTACTAGTTCTCAAGTTTCAGATTTCTCTTAATCATGATCTGATTTAACATTTTTTTTTATTCTCATACGTAGAGCTTGCTTATACGATGGTGGCAACAGAGAAATGCGATGTGTATAGTTTTGGAGTTGTTGCACTAGAAGTGATTATGGGAAAGCATCCTGGAGAACTTATATCATCTCTGCCAACATTGTCTACTGATGATCTATTGCTAGCCAATGTAGGAGATAGTCGGATTACGCCACCATCATCTCTAGTTGAGAAACTAGCTCATTCAATTTTGAATGTCTCACGGGCATGTTTGAACTACAACCCGCAGGAAAGGCCAACAATGCGCCAAGTCACAGATTTATTGTCAGTTGATGATCTAGTTTGTATGATGTCTAGTCATAAGTCATAAAGTTTAAGAAACTTTTTATGTTTTTTTCTTCTCCTGAATCATCATGTAGATCGTTATTAAATAAGAAAATATTTTATATCAATGAACATTGCTACCTTCCTATACTAGTAATATAGTTACGTGTATATCAGTTAAAAAATTACCAATTAATGGGAAATTTGTATATCATTTAGAGTTTATTCTTACTCATATCAAGACGTCAAATCACCCAACGATGGAAGTCTGTTAATTTGTCAAAAAAGATGGCATACACCAGAAAAGAAAGTTAGCTAACGGAAATTGTCAAAAAAGATTACCTAAGGTACAAATTAACTAATGTGCTGTGGTTTTCAGATAGGGAAAAAGGTGAATAAGGTAGCAATAAGGCTTGTACAACTGGCATGCTGACTATAACTTTACACTTCGAGACCTACAATTGTAAGATTTAGTTGAAGCTGGTGATCCAAAAGATGCACGAGTCTTGGTGTCTCTAACTATTCTTAGTGTATCTAATTTCTCTTTGTTGTGCTTAGTGAAAACGATAGAGATGGCAACATGAGCAGATCGATTGGGTTTAGTAACGGGTCAAAACGGTTAATTTCTTGGTACGGGTCCAATTGGTTTGCCAGAAACACCTTTGGTCCAACTTTTCATTAAATCTTATTACAAATGATCAGTGTGACACGTATGATAACAAATACATATTATTACAAAGAATCTAACAAAAGAAAAATCCCTTTAGAGTGATAGCAATTTTTTTACTAATACAAACCAAGTGGCCACTATAAGAATTTAAAACTCTGTAGCTAATTGATAAATTGACTAGTGATGGAGAGTGGACGGGTTTATTTGTTAGACGGAAAGTGGCAGCAGGTGTTCACCGGAGATGACAAGTTGGGAGGAAGAGATGGGGTGGTTATCGAGAAGTTTTTTTTTTTATTTTTTTATTTTTTTTATTTTATATATATATATATATATATATATATATATATATATATAATTGTAAATGGAAACTAAAGAGCAAATTACATGGATGGTCTCTGTGGTTTGCGTTGACTTGCATGTTTGGATCTTTGACTTTTTCTATAGTCCTTAACTCGAAAACCGTTAACACTCACGGCCGTTTGATCAAACGGCATCATTTTGACCGTTAAAATTTCATCGTCTATAAGTTTCATTACACTTTTCTCTTTCTATCTTTTTCTCACATCCTTGACCACCTCTTCTCTCCGTACCATTCTTTTCTCACATCCTGCCCACCTTCCATTATCTTACACAGAGAAAATAGTTTTAACGGTTTCGAAAATTTTCACATTTTTTTAATAAACATCTTCATTATTCACCTATATAATATTATACAAATAGGAAAATGAGATTTTGTGACCTTTTATAGTCTCTTATAATTTGAAAGAGAAATGCTAAAACAATTTTTTTTTTCAAATAAGCTTTCGCACAATGACGTGTAACAAAATGATAAGAGTGAGGATCCTCTCAAGTTTTCTGTAATTTGATTGGTCATATTAAAAAATTACTACCTATTAGATTAAAGATTTAATTACTTAAATCGTCCATGTGGTTGACACACAGTTGCACATTTCGTCCTTAACTTTCAATAAGTATACTAGTCGTCTCTCTGGTTGTACATTGACCGGGCCTTTAACCAAACTGGCGTTTGTTTTGGCCGTTAACTCCAAGCATGTGCTCTTCACGTGAAGGGCAAAATAGTCCTTTTAACATTATACTAAACCATGTGAACAATTTTTTTAACTGGAATATAATTTGTTATCATTTTAACTAACTCATAGGGACGATTTATGTAAGTAACTTTTTTCTTATTATTATTATTATTATTATTATTATTATTATTATTATTATTATTATTATTATTATTATTATTATTATTATTATTATTATTATTATTATTATTATTATTATTATTATTTATTATTATTATTTTTAGGTCAGTTTGGTCAAAGGACCGGTCAATGCAAAATGGATTTAGCTCAGTTGGTCACATGAGTTCCTTTTGGAGCTTGGGGAAGGATTTTACCCGGGTTCGAGTCTTGCAAGTGACAAAGAAAATTCTGATTTTCCTCTTAGTGTGAGGCTATGAGTTCTAGGGGTTTCCATTCGCGGGTCTATCCTAGTTTTTCGGGTCCTGGGCCTGCCCGTTTGGATGGTTTAACTTGGGGGTCGGATTTCAAGTGTAGTGCCGTTCTAAAAAAAATGCAAAATGGACAACCACATGAAAGACTCGTGTACTTACTGAGAGTTAAGTACGAAAGATGCATTTGTGTATCACCCACATGGACGACTTATGTAATTAACTCTATATTAAATAAATTAAAGGCCAAAGCAAAATGTATCAAGTAACTTCTTAGTTCTTCTTTTTCCTAAATGTAATTATATATGTCTGAACGTTTTCTACTACCATCAAATTAAGTTTCTTCATTCTCATTTATAATCCACTTTAGTTTGCATCACCCATCTTCATATTCACATAGGCGGAGGTTTAAAGGGACCAAAGAATGTAAAACCTGAAAATCTAAAACCTGATTAAAGACTAAAATACCCTTGGAATCGAAATTTACAAAATACGTAAAATACATTTATATCATTTAATGAAATTTAAAACTAAACTTGCGAGTAATTAAAACTTAACGAATGTGTGTACGTGATCGATTTTGGTACGACGAAAGATTTAAACGTTTCGCTAATATGTTGGACCGTTCGTTTGTTTGGATGGGCTCGTTTCGTTTGTGCCAAGCCGAGAGTTCAAGAGCCCAAGGGGCGTTTGTTTTTGTGTCGTGTGGGTCGAGAGCCGAAGCCCACATGGGCGTGGGTTTTGTGTGTGCTCGGTTGGACTAGCCCGAACCCAACCCCCTCCTAAAGCCCTAAACTAAAAATGATACCACCTATATATACACTACATTTACAAGAAATTGAAACCCTAGTTTTGTTGCCTCTTCTTTTCTTTTCTTCCTACTCGGCCGAACCCTAGAATTGGTGTCGAGAGATTTGTTTTCAAGCAAGCTAAGGTATAAACGTGTTTATTCGTCTTCCTTTGATGCACCTTAAGTTATGGTATTGTAACTTGTTTCGTTTTGTCGACTTGTGTTTTCTTTTTTTTCTTTGTGTCGAGCCGTATGAAACCAAAAAGAACAAACCACAAGGATTTAAACCTTATAAGTATTGATGAGTATGTTACGTAATAAGTATTATTGAATCGGATCATGAATATGTCGAGTATATAAGGACCGAACCATATGTAGTCATAACCGAATCATGTGTATGTTTCGGCCAAGGTATAAAACTTGATAACTTGAATATGTAAAGTATGTAGATGAGTTAAGACTTGCGTAATAACCTATTAGCCGAAACCCTAGATTGAACCGAACCACATATAGAGTTTTTGAACATGTATTAAACGAGTAAAGGTCATGTAAACATAAACCCTAGTTTGATATGTGAACCGTGTCTCATATGCGTGCGTTATTATAAGTCAAGTGAACTTGTAAATGTGTAAACGTGTAATTAATCCGAGTAATAAATAACTTGTATGTCACATAAAATCATAAACGTGTCTGGTGAAATATAAAAGGAAAGATTGTTTTCATTACGTGTTAGGTTAAATAACGAGTCATTAAGACGTAACATGTAAGTAAATGCATATTAATGTGAAATTAAAAGAAGGAGAAAACCCTAGAACATAAATGAGAGTCGATTAGGGTTTGAAACTAAGTGTGTGTTAATTCGTTATTTCATGTGTGAGTTATGACGTTTAAACTATTTTCACATTTAACCCTAAACTTTAATAAATAACATAATGAACCTTAATCTACGATATTGTTTATAAAACATTTAAGTCTCATTTAATCCTAAAACCCTAAAGTATTAAGATCATTAAATACATTAAGTATGAACACCAAATATTAAAAGATCATTTCGACGATTATGGAATCATAAATAACATGTACGACCGTTAATGTGTATAGGTTCTGTGAAGAAGGAGTAATCCTTTGCTTTCCTTGTTTCTGCTTTTCGATCATTTGCTTTGGAATAAGTTACAGATATTCTGACCTTTTCAGTAAAGGTTCCTTATAACGTTTTATTTTCGTTAGCTTTTATATTAGGATTTCCTAAGCCTTTGCTATGAACCCTATTTTGTTATTTGAGCTGTTGCTTATCTGAACTTGATTTTTGAATCATAAAACATTTGATTTTGAACTATATGATATGAAAACTTGACTTTGAAAACATGATTCAATCTTTGATAAAGTATGATCTATGTCAGTTATGACATTCTGATTTGACCTAAGATAGTTTGACACCCGAGCCAAATAATAACTAGTCATGGGGGTTCCATGTCCGTGTCAGTGATGCACTTCTGACATGACTCTAGGGCAGTAGACTGAAGTTCTGCCACGTCCCTTATCTGTTATTTGTTATGAGCTCAAGTTATATTATATTATCAATATATGTTTGTGGGGCGTATGAGTGCATCCTAGATCTGTTATATGTTATATATTATATGTTATATGTTGTATGTTATCTGATGATTGATGCTGCGTGCATGCACGTCCTTCATAACTCTGGTAGGTCTCCCCTACAAATGTTGCCTTGTGTGATTATGAATATGAATATGAATATGATTATGATATGGCATATGTGTCTGGGCTCGAGGTAGTTAGCTATAAAACTTATTCTATTATTTTGATTTATACTTTGAAATGATTATGATTTTGCTATCTTTCTTTCGCTTTATTTCGTATTCGTTTTCGTTTCGTATTCGCTTTGCTTGTATATCTGTTCACTGGGCTTTTGAAGCTCAGCCACATTTCTTTTCTTCTGCGGCAGGTATCTAAGCATTGGAGCTGGGTTTTGCTTTGGGATGAGTGCTGAGTGGACTTATCTTAGAGACATTTAGCTTTGATCTTATGATGCCATTTAAGACTTTATATTTCAGATATTTCATTTGGAGTTTATTTTTCCGCTGGGACCTATGTATTGAAGTCATTTTGACTTGAATTATTTCAGTATTTATGTTAAGATTTCTTTTGGATATTTATGTTTGCTTTGATATGACAACATTACTTGTGATTCCTTTACCCTTGTCGGGTCGGGGCGTTACAAGGAAGGTGTTGGCACTCCTAGAGTTTGGTCAATAAGGCACCCTAATTCTTATGGCCCTCCCACGATACTCTCAAACCAAAAATGCTTCTCTTATTCTAAAGATTCTCCAGATTCACTTGTCTTATAATTTTTTTTTCAAGCAACACTTTAAACTTTAAAAAAAATTCAGCCCTCTTAAAAAAAAATCACGCTCCGCCATAACATATTAATTAATAAACTTCTCAAATTCATTTTAGTGTTTCCAATTCCATCACATACGAGGATCACATCCAAAGCTACCATGCATTTTAACTTATGTTTTAGAAATATTGTTTAATTACATTATCGATGATGAAAAGATACAAGACAACGTCATCAACAACAACGATTATAGTTACCAACAACAATGAAAACAAGTATGTATGTACCTTGTTGTGTGATTATATATTTCTTTCACTTTGACAATATGAGTTACATAGTATTATTCATGTCATCCATACTTGATTAAATGGTTATGTCTAAAGTTGTGATTCGTTGGTCTGGTGCGAAAGAAAAGGTTTAGAAAATATAATTGGATATGGGAAAAATAAATTGCATTAAGGTAAATAAAAATAAGAAAATTCTATGAGAGTAAAGAATTGGAAGAAATTCATTAATATCTTTTAATTTTGTCTATTGATTTAATTAATGGCTAATATTTCTTGGGTATTTCTAATGTGTGCCCTTGGGGCATAGGATAAAATGCATTTATTACCTTAAGATTCTTCTTGGGATACTCATTAAATATTATTACTTTTACTTTTTGTGTTATACCAATACTACCCTATTTTTTTTAAATTAAACAATTCAACTAAATGAATCAGATACACCAACAAATTTATACAGTGGTCAATGATAGTTCAAAAGGTAACTAATATATTCAAACAAAACAAAGAGTCAACTAAGTAGAGTATTCGAACAACGGCAAAAAGTATCAATAGTAGCTAATTAGATCAAACAACAAACTTGATATATTTTAATATTTTAAACAAAATATTGGATTTAAGTTTTCATTTTCTTCGGCAATCTTCTTTTTCTTCTTAGCACGTCGTTGAGCAATACCGCGACCAATAATATTTTTATTATTCGGACAACCACTAATATAATGACCAGTACCCTTGCAGAGGCTACAACGTCTTACTTGTTTTGCAAATTCCTTTCCACCTTTTGGACGTATCTTTTTTGGTCGTCCTTTTGGTGTCGACATAGGAGGACGTTTAACCAAATCAATTGAGATGGGACCAAGCTCAGAGTTGTTTGAAGGGGTTGAATCCATCAAAGTTGCTTCTTCGTGTGATGGAGAAATGTCTTGAAGTTGAACCTCTTGTCGTCTCCAACGTGATAGCCACACGAAACACACACATACAATCACACTTGACTGCTCGATCAAACACAACCCAAATCTTTGCTCGATGATCGTCGTTTCAAGTTGAGTGCTCGATCAAACACAAACCAGAAACACACCTGAGTGCTCGATCCGTGCTCGATCATGGCTGCTAGACAAGTAAGTGTTTTTGTTTATTATTTTGAATAATTTGTGTTTAGGGTTTGCTTATTCTAAGGTTTGCTTATTACGGGTTTGATTTGGTTTTAAATTGCTAGTTTATGTTCAGTACTGCTTATTTATTAATTTGTTAAAAATATATTGTGGGTGAATGTTTGAGCAAAAATTATTAAGGTTTTTAGGTCACTACTGCTTATTTCGTTTTTGATTATTACGGTTTATATTTTGTTTGTTAGGGTTTTTTTTTAAGTTTGTATGAATTGCCCTCAAAAAGATCATGTTTTTGGGTGTTTGCTTTACACATTTTATGGTCTTGACGAATACTTAGGTCCTTTTTGCTCTTCGTATCAACAGTTACAGTTTGTTACTAAATGTGTACTCGGTGTGGGTACCATTGTACCAAGCACCAGTTTTAGACCAACCTATATGTGTGTATGTGGTTTATGCCAACGCAAATGAATATTAGGTCTGATAATAGATCATGTTTCAGAACTTTTAGGGGAGATTATTTTGCAACTTTTCTGTGTCGAACTTATTGCATCTTTGTGAACTTACAGTTGTTTAAGAGTACTGGATAAATTGTACTTCAAAGTCAGCATTCTTAAATGATTTTTCCCCAAACATAGCTAAATGGACTCCTTGTGTTTCTTATTTTTGTTCATTTAGTTTGCAACTAGGATAGTCACACAAAAAGAAGACTCAAAATCTTGTACAATGTCGTGTTGCTTTTCATTCTACAAAGTACAAGCTTTATCTGTCTCTGTATTTTCTCGTAGTTATTTTGATGTTGATGTCAAAGTCCTTTGATAATGCTGTTATACCACGTGATAAGATTACAGTCTCAGAAACATAGTTGTAAATATGCTTTATTTGTAATGTCTTAATGTCTTAATTGTAAATATAAATTCCCCTATAGGTGTATTCGGCTAAGGTTAGTACGAGAACGAAGTTGCATTTGCTGAAAACAATAAAGCAAAAGTTGAGCTCGAACCCAGATTATCTAGAGCGTCTTAACCTTTTTAAGAGCACAGTTTTTGGGCAATGGTTAAACTTAAAATCCTATGACCATGTAAATCACTTGCTGCATTATTTACTGCAACATCAACGACAAGTGGAAAACCATGATATAAATACTCCACTGTATTTCGATATTGGGCAAAAAGTTTTACAATTTGGTCGGCAGGAAATGTGCTTGATATCAGGATTTCGATTTGGTGACATTTCCATGGGTCATTTAAAGGGTCGTGAATCTGCTTTTGCAAAGCGCGTGTTACTTTTTCTTAAAGAAAGGCGACATGTCAACATAACTTGCATAAAGACCAAGCAGCTTTTATCTGTTCTCAATGATCCTCTCGAGTTTTCTGAGCTTTCGAATGATGATGCTGTACGCATTTGCCTTTTGATGATTTTAGAGAACATTTTCATGGGCAAACAGGAAAGAGCTGTCATTCCCGACGAGATTCTGTGTTTAGTGGATGACTTGTATGCTTGGAATTCATTTCCATGGGGTGAGTATATTTGGGTTGAGTTTCACCACAGGGTATACAATGTGGTTTTGAAGGTTAGAGACAGACACTTGTCTGAAATTGCTACAAAGGGAAAAGGATACACCACCGCATATACTCTTTGTGGATTTGTGTTTGCTCTCAAGGTTAGTATACAATTATGATAATGAGTATTTAAATAGTTTAGCACTAATAAGCTGATGTTTATAACTTTGTATTGTATAATTTTTGCAGATTTGGCTATTGGAAACCCTCCCCAATTCTACAAACTGGTGGTTTAAAGATGATAGTGTGATCCCTAGAGCACTTGCATGGGATGATGGGCAGAAGTTTGATAAGACAAATTATGAAATTCTTTTCTCTGGTAATCAGATTGTTCGCCTCCTGCCTACAGGTACCCTCCATAGCTTTTACAAGAATTCAGTAGGATTATTATATTGTATCCTATAGCATGGGTTGTTGGATAATAATTTTTTATACACAAATGTTGAGAAAAATAAGCTTTGGTGGATTTCAAGTATAGACTACATCAGGAATGATGAACCACATAGTCCAGCCCACGATACACCACATACTCCAGCCCACAATACCACAACAGACAGTACATCATCTGAACGGGTGAAGATGACAGTACGCAAAAGATCTTTTGTTGTGCGTACTGAAGTTCATCGATCGACACATATCCGTACAGAGGTGCGTAGGTATGTGGATGAAGTCATGCCTCATATTGATGAACAGATGCCAGATAGCGTAAGACTTGCTGGTCAATTGTATAGCATGCAACAGCAGATTCATGGACTTCATGCAATGCTCAAACAATTGAAGCCAGATGTTGTGAGTGAATTGCCGAATATGGCTGACATGCCTCCTAGATCAACCCTGGTATCTCAGATGGCTGGTATGCAAAAGCAGATTTTACAACTGAAAAAGTTAATTCTGAATTTCAAGACTGATGTTGTTAGCGAGCAGATTGGTGAGCCATCCGACTTTGCAGCAGCTTCCGTTGAAAAGGTTTTTTACTTTTTAACCCTTTGACACATTTATTTCTTTTTTTTATATGTTTTATATAAAATTGTTGGTGGTTGACTTGTAAGTAACACATTAGGATAGGTATTTATGTCATTAGTACACTAGCATTTATGACACTTTAGTGAGAGTGTAGTATTTAAAGACTTCTTTATCACACTACTTGTTACTCAACTCATTTCCACCTCCCCACATTAGCAAATGTCTGACAACATACCTTTTGAAATTCAAATGCAAATCATTAACAAACTTCTTGTCAAATCGTTACTTCAGTTTAGAACCATTTCAAAGACATGGAAGTCTGTTATTGATAGCGCCAACTTCATTGTCAATTTCGGTGTTCGCCCGCGTCAGCCGTATTCATTCCTTGTAGGGTATAAGAAGGATTTTCTTGAGACAAAATTTATATGTTTTATTGACCAAAATGGCAATTTGTCCCAACAACGTGGCTTTCTCCCAACTCTTCCTCACGTAGTTCGCCATACAAATCTAATATATTTGAATCTTATCCCAATTGGCAAGTCTCACGGATTGATATGTTTTTCTGATGCTTTTAAGATGGCTGTTCTTTAGAACCCATCAATAAGAAAATCAGTTGCTATAGTACTCCCTCTTTGGTCAAGTCAATATGAGTCTCATAAAGTTGCAATGGGTTTTGGTGTGAATCCTGACACTTTTGACCCCACCATTCTAAGGATTTCCTATCCGGTTCATGAACATGGACCGTTAAATGTTTTAGTATTTACACTGAGCTCCCAGCGATGGACAAAATTAGAAAGTGAACATCTTCCTCGTGAATCAATCCGACTTAAACGGTCAAGTCAGGTGGTTATTGGTAGTTTTATATATTGGGCGGCTTCTGAAAGGATTTATGGTGTTGATGGTGTTACTTCCCATAAACGTTATATGATTGTGTCCTTTGATTTGGTTAAGTATAAATTTTCTGTCATAGATATACCTGACAGTTTACAAGCTCGGTTTCCCGTACCTTTCTATATTTCTAAGCTAAGAGAGTCTCTCGTTATTTTTGGGAACATGATAGGGGATGAGTGGCACACGTTCTTTATATGGGAACTAACATTGGGTCCTTTTAACGAACTACAATCCGTTAAAACACTATTTAACATTTTTACTCCCCAGTTATTGAATTTAATTGGATTTACGAATAGCAGATATCCAGTTTTTGAAGCGGATATCCGGTTTTTGAAGCTGATAAGCCCTATCAAATGGATCACACTCTTGAAGTCTTCCAAGTTTGGTCACAAGAACTTATTAATCTTGGTGTTGAAGCAGATGCAGGGTCCTTATTCTTGAGCTCCTTCAACGAATCACTTCTTCTGCTTACTTATCCAGATTGTTCAATATATTAGTATATCAGATAGACTTTAGTATTGTTGTTAGATAGTTGTTCTGTGTTAAGATAGTTGTTTGTAAGATTGTGTTGTGTGTAAGTTTCTGTAAGTGTTATGTATAATAGATCTAATTTAACTTTTGTTTCTTTATTTGGTCACCTTAATTAGTAAACCAATTATTTAAGATTACTGTATTTTACAGACACCATCTAAAAATGAAGAGAATATGGATGTGCATCGTGATTCAAAGGTTTGTTGTTTACAATAGTATTTGTATCATATAATATATGGGTTACGTATGTTGATTGCTTTCAAGAATAGTAATGTTTATTTTTTTTCTTTTTTGTAGTCAACTGGCATGAATTTTACCAATCCGGTTGGAGATTTGTCCACACAAGAGGTTCAAGAAGTATTAGGCAACCTCTTTGGCTCACCTCCGACAGATTGGCAGGTAGTATACAACATGTTATTTTGTTTATTTTATGATTAAATGCATGCCTAAGACTTGCCCTTTCTTACACATTCATTTTACCAGGACGATAAACAATTTGAGGTTGTGAAGGATGAGCAACATGTCCCAGCGAAGGTAAATATACGTTGAATAGATTAATCAATTATAATTTTAACCAAGTCACTTGTCACGCAATGTTAACTGTTTTTCAGGATCTTCATGTGATGAATGATGATCAAAATGTTCCAATGAAGGAAGGAGTGATAAATGATCAACAATACCGAGAGTCTCCTTTTAATGCGGTAAATATAGTTGAACAGGTGTAATTTTATCATTTTATAAACCAATACGCACATTCAATAAATCTTAACTCTTTTTTTCAGGACTTGTTGTCTTTTGATGATGAGCAACATGTGCCCGTGATGAATGATGAGGAGGCACGCTACCCTGATCAAGATGTTCCGATGAAGGTACGAGTGCCTGATCAAGATGTTGGGATGAAGGAGCTAAAGAGTGAGCAAAAGTCTGCTATCAATGAGGTAAATATAGTCGAACAGGTGTAATTTTATCATGTTATAAATCAATACGGACATTCAATCAAGTTTAACTCTTTTTTCAGAACTTGATGGCTTTTGATGATGAGCAACATGTGCCCGTGATGAATGATGAGGAGGCACGAGACCCTAATGAATATGTTGGGATGAAGGAGATAAAGAGTGAGCAAAAGTTAGAGTCTTCTATCAGTCCGGTAAATACACGCTAAACATGTAATCTAATTAAATTTTAACTGTCATGGACATTCATGCAATTCGACTTTTATTCCTTTTTCAGGTAATTAGCAGCCATGTTAATGTCTTTGGTTTTAAGAATTTCAACCCTCTTGAAAATAAGGTCATAACTGTCCGAGTCCCTTTTCAACGGGAAAAGAAGTTGAGCAAGGTGTTCCATGACCCATATACGCAGCAGCCAGAAACTACTACAAGCGTTTTAAGAAAGCGTCAAAAGAGACATGTTAAACCTGATATTCCCAAGGTCATTGGACCTAATGGGAAAGAAATATCACTCCGACCTTGGAAAGAGGTATTCAGTATCATATTCTTGTTCTTAAGGTTAATTGCAATTATTTAGGTTATTTGATTTAATTTATGATAATGCAGAGTCTCAAACGTAATGATCTTTCGACAAAGTATAGAGCCTTTATCCACCCAATCATACAGTTGTGGATTGACAGTCAAAAGAAGATTAAGAAAGAGGAGGACCAACAGTTATTTCGCTTCCCATGGGGCAGCGGAGGTACGACTGCTAATCTACAATTCTGGCTAGGATCATTGGGTAGGGACGCCAAGAGCGCCGGTTGGCTATGTGATTCGGTATGTAACTATTACAAGCTAATAATGTTGCTTTTTTTTATGTTATTTTATTTTTTAATTTTTTTTCTATTCTTAAATTACAGCATATTGGATTATGGGTTGACTTGATGATGCATTTTAGACCTCAAAATGTTGATTGGGTCATGGTTAGCCCATTCTTTTGCTCACAGATGATTGACGGGCAAATGCCTGTGTACTATGCTGACGGGGTGACCGATGGTATCCCGTGGTTTCGTGAAGGTGTCCAAAAGGTGTGTATTTTAGTTCCCAGATTTTTGTAGAATATAGGCCATTAAGAATTAGGACTTAGAGATTTTGTAAAAAAAAGGTACGATGTCAATTGGTAAAAAAGCTCTTACAGATGGGTTATCGATTTACTACTTTTGTAGGTTTTTTTCCCCATTTGTCAACCTGATATACACTGGTGCCTGGGTGAATTCTGTATTAGCACTGGTGTTATAACGCTTTACGATAGCCTTGGGAGCAGGCAGGTTGAAGACCGTCCATGGTGGATAAATATGAGGCGACGTTTTCAAGCTCAACTACCGATTTATCTGGAAGAGAGTGAGGTGATGGTGAGGAAGAATATAGATCCCAATTCCTACTCCGATACCTTTAGGTATGCAGAAAATGTCCCTATACAAGGTGGGAGGTATGGGATTGTGGTATTTGGGTCATTATATTTCTATACAGGTTGGCCTATTACATTCCACTTGACTTCAAAGACCCAGTTCAAGCTGCACTGGTGTATCGTGAGCATCTGTCCGAATTTTTCTGGAAATACAAGATTCCAATTCCAAAATCCTAAATGTGTGGCTTTCTGGTGAAAACTTAAAACATTTGGCTGTGGCATTTGTGCATTTGTGTAACTGGTTACAATTAAAACATTATGTATCTTGTAGGCATTGGTGAAACATCTCATTCCCCATGTATCTTGTAGTTTATGGTTCAACAATTGTGTAACTGGTTAAGCTCTAAACATTTCTATTATGCATGTGTAATGGTTCAACAAATGTGTTAACTTTTTTTTTTCTTCTTATTTAGATACATTTCGTGTGGCTTTTACTCATTTAGAAAACATTAAACAAGATCATTATCAGGTTCAAAACTTTTAATTGCAATGGTTAAATTTTGAATGTTGAAACACTATGGAATAAGATCTTGTATACAGTCACTAGTAAGTCGCTCGACCACTCGACTAGTAGTTGGGCAGATTGCGTATTTAATGTGATAGGGTAGATGATAATGACATATAAATATGACCCCATAGCATAGGGAATTCTCATCCAAAATCCTCTCAAACTTTTCGCCACCACCAAATGGACTCCCCACCAAATGATGAATGGGAACAACTACTTGATATAGATGACTCTGATCTTCGACTTTCCGCTACGACTCAGAACATGGTATCATATGGAAGCCCTAATGTTGATAAGTTTGTTAGGAAAATACCTGGTCCTGCAGGTAAAATTGGTGATATTCGGGGGGTGTGGATGATGGTTTCATGATGACACAACAGTATATTAGGAAAGTTGTTTATGATGAGGGCGAGGATTATGATTTTAAAAGTGGGCCATGGGTTCGTGCGGTTGAGTTTATGCAAGTTGATGGCGGGATATTGGTGGGTTGTTTTGCTGATATAAAAAAAATTTGCAAGAAAGGAAAAGTTGAGAAGGTTGTTGGGATAATTAAGTCATGTACTCCGAATGTGTTGGGTGATCTAACAGTAACATTGAAGGACGTTTCAGGTTTAATCTCGGGTTCAGTTCATCACAAAGTCTTTACGGATGAGAAGCTTGTAAAGGAGATTACTGTTGGGGCTGTTTTGATACTAAAAAATGTTTCAGTATTTTCTCCCAATGAATCTAGCCATTATCTGAACATCACTATAAAGAATTTGGTTAAGGTTTTCCCCAAAGATACACTTCTTGAAGATAGTAGTGGTGCTGGTGTTAGTGGAAGTTCATCTTTTGTTTAAGCAGTGGTGTTAGTGGTTTTGTTATTTCAATTTTACTGTGTACTTGTTTTAATGTTCTATCTTTTATCGATTTCCTAATGTAATTCGTACCATTTAATGTTTTAATGTTTTAATGTTTATCGATTTCCTAATGTAATTCGAGATTAAGTGTTTTTTTTAATTGAGAATTAATGTTGTATTTTAAATTTTAACTAAACACACCTGAGTACCGACGGTCGAGCAGCCCCCAGTCGAGCGCCGCCAGTCGAGCGCCGAATCTTTAATGTTATGTACTTTAGGGTAGGTGGTTTTAATGGTGTACATTTAATGTTATGTACTTTAAATTAAATACTCTAACTACCACTTCATATTTATTAAAGACATTTATTAGCCACATTTAATTATTTACTTTTCCAATGCAAAAGTTGGTCGAGCAGCCCCCAGTCGAACGCCGCCAGTCGAGCGTCGAATCTTTAATGTTATGTACTTTAGGGTAGGTGGTTTTAATGGTGTACATTTAATGTTATGTACTTTAAATTTAATACTCTAACTACCACTTCATATTTATTAAAGACATTTATTAGCCACACTTAATTATTTACTTTTACAATGCAAAAGTTGGTCGAGCGCCGCCAGTCGAGCGCCGCCAGTCGAGCGCCGAATCTTTAATGTTATGTACTTTAGGGTAGGTGGTTTTAATGGTGTACATTTAATGTTATGTACTTTAAATTAAATACTCTAACTACCACTTCATATTTATTAAAGACATTTATTAGCCACACTTAAATATTTACTTTTCCAATGCAAAAGTTGGTCGAGCAGCCCCCAGTCGAGCGCCCCCAGTCGAGCGCCGCCAGTCGAGCGCCGCCAGTCGAGCGCCGCCAGTCGAGCGCCGCCAGTCGAGCGCTGAATCTTTAATGTTATGTACTTTAGGGTAGGTGGTTTTAATGGTGTACATTTAATGTTATGTACTTTAAATTAAATATTCTAACTACCACTTCATATTTATTAAAGACATTTATTAGCCACACTTAATTATTTACTTTTCCAATGCAAAAGTTGGTCGAGCAGCCCCCAGTCGAGCGCCGCCAGTCGAGCGCCGCCAGTCGAGCGCCGAATCTTTAATGTTATGTACTTTAGGGTATGTGGTTTTAATGGTGTACATTTAATGTTATGTACTTTAAATTTGATTCCCGCCAATTTTTTCCCACCAATTTTTTCCCGCCAAATATTTCCCACCAATTTTTTCCCGCCAAATATATCCCACCAATTTTTTCACGCCAAAATAATATACTATATATATATACTTACACATGTATTTCTCCATTCTATTATATAACAATATATACAACGAAATTCAAAAGAACAAACATACAAACTGTTATCATGAGGATGGCTGAATATGAAGCTTTTCCGTGTCCTGGTGGAGAAGGAAATGTAGTTTTGCGACAATCATATCGAGATCACAGCCTTGGCCAACTATACTACGCATGTCCTTTATCAAAGGTGAACAATTATAAGTGTTTGTTATTTGTGTAATATATTAAGTATATGGTCGTAGAAATAATTTAATCTATTATGTAACAGCCTGGATTAAAAGATCATGGATGTAAAATTTTTTTATGGAAAGAGGAACGTATTCGTCTACTTATCGGTTCTCCGGTATTTTCATCGCCTTCAAGTTATATGACAGGATCCTCCACGCCACCAAAAAATTATGCAGGAACCTCAAAACAATATTCCGAAAGTGCAGGATGCTCAAATTGCCAGTTGTTGACTAATAAGATAAAAGTATTGGAGGCAACAATAGAAATGATGAATGATCCAGCGAACCACACATATCAATCAGCTGCACAACTTCACGAGCTTTATCATGATTTGGGAAAATTACAGATCGAGTAGTTTGCAGGGTTTAATATATTAATATTATGTTCTATCGCTTTGTAATATTATGTTTTATCGTTTTGTAATATTATGTTTTATCGCTTTGTAATATAATTTCTTATCGCTTTGTAATGTTATGTAGTTCAAATTATTTAACATACTCTAACTACAAGTTCATAAAACAATTAAACACTCTAACGCAAAAAAGTACAAGTGGTCGAGCAGTCCCCGGTCGAGCGTTATGTAAGGTGGGTGGTTTTAAATGTGTACATTTAATGTTATGTACTTTGAATTAAATACTCTAACTACCACTTCATATTTATTAAAGACATTTATTAGCCACACTTAATTATTTACTTTTCCAATGCAAAAGGTACAGTTGGTCGAGCAGCCCCCAGTCGAGCGCCGCCAGTCGAGCGTCGAATTTTTAATGTTATGTACTTTAGGGTAGGTGGTTTTAAATGTGTACATTTAATGTTATGTACTTTAAATTAAATACTCTAACTACAATTTCATATTTATTAAAGACATTTATTAGCCACACTTAATTATTTACTTTTCCAATGCAAAAGTTGGTCGAGCAGCCTCCAGTCGAGCGCCGGCAGTCAAGCATCGAATTTTTTATCCTTCATATATATAAATCGCCTTTTATTCCATTGGAATATATAGTCAATCAATAAATATGAGTATTTCTGATAATAATTTTCGTGTGTATCTTGTTTTTGAAGATAGATCCAGTTACGGTGTTTCACTATGCAAAGATATTACATACGATGGGTTAGTTTCATTCGTTGAAAAAAAGTTCAAACTTAAAAACGCACACGTTTTAAGTTTTTCTTACAAAATGCCACACGGACCGGTCCATATAGTTGATGACGACGATGTAGCATTTTTCGTTAATGAAGTGTGTAGACCGAAGGCTGCCATACCGAAACTTTTAATTAAAATGGTTGTCAAAAACATAAAGGTAAATCCATGCTCTTCCAACTGTTTAGATTTCGACCTTAATGATTCCTTATTTCATGATGATTTTGAACCATATGCTTTTTACAATAATGCTCAAATACCACAAAATGAATTTTTCAATACGTCTCTTCCAAAAAATGAACCTTTTGATATTGATTATCAAATACAACAAAATGTATTTGTGAATACGTCTAATCTACCAAAAAATGAACCTTTTGTTATATGTGGGACTACATTTCCTTCAAATCATCAATTCGTACATAATTGGGAAACAAATACATTCGAGTATATGCCTTGTCCACCCGATCCCCCGTTGCCTAATATCAAGATCCCGAATAACATAATATACAACAACAATAGCTCTTGTATCCTTTATAAGGGGCAGGAATTTGATAACAAAGACTTATGCATGTATGCAATTGGTAAAAAAGCTCTTACAGATGGGTATGAATTTAAGGTTAGAAAATCTGATAAAAAAAGGTATGATGTAATTTGTAAGAATAAAGATTGCGAATGGAAAATAGTGTCGTCTAAGTTGAAAAATAGTGTTAAATGGGAATTAGGCACAGTTTACGATGTCCACACTTGTCCAACAACTCAATTTTTCCCTAATCATTGTAATGCAACGAAAAACTTTCTAGGACGTTTTCTCGCTCCGAAATTGAGAGATAAGAGTCGAATCTACACTCCAAAGGACATACAAGAAGATATTGCTCAAGAATTCAAAATAGACATTTCGTATAAAAAAGCATGGGGTTGAAAAAATCGAGCATTGGAGATGCTCAGTGGTGATCCTACGGAATCGTTTCACCAATTGCCTTATTATTGTCATAATCTAAAGTTGGCAAATGATGGTACGGTGACTCATATTGACACCGATAATGAAGGACACTTTAAGATGTGTTTTATCGGCTTTGGTGTTGCGGTAAGTATGTGTATATTGTTTATGCGTTAAATCACAGTTTTTATATATATGTGTCGTATTCTATTAATGTACAACTAATATTTTGTAAAATCAAACAGATTCAAAGTTTCTTAAACCACTTGCGACCATTGCTAATAATTGATGGAGCACATCTTAAAGGGAAGTACCTTGGAACAAATTTGCTTGCCGTTGGAATGGATGGTAATAATCAAATTGTACCAATTGCTACGGGTGTTTCTCAAGGTGAGACGGGGGAATCGTGGACATGGTTTTTGTTGAAGTTGAAAGATTGCATAGGGGAAGTTCCAGATTTGGCTATCATATCTGATAGACATTATGCAATTGGACTTGCGTGTAAAATAGTCTTCCCAAATTCATTTCATGGGTATTGTTGTAGGCATCTACTGATGAATTGCGGTTTAAACAATAGTAGAAAGCTCAAGAGTTTGTATTGGAAGACATGCAAAGCTTACACTAAGGAGGATTTTCATGCGGCACTTTCTGCTATGACTGCATTTAAACCAGGTGTTGAGAAGAAACTTCGTGAAGCTGGCTTCGAGACATGGTCTAGGGCATACTTTCCTGCTAGACGGTACAACTATATGACGTCCAACAGTGCAGAGTCGGTAAATTTGTCACACCCCCAAAATATCGCAGCGGAACGATAGTGTCATTGGGGTATGACGTCATAGCACAAAGTATGGATACAGAAAACGACCTCTATAATGAGACGTTTTGAAAAGTTTACCATTCGATTACTATGTTAAAGTTTACACAACAAGAAATCACAAAGTTTGATAATACATAAAGAGTATACAAAACATGTCGAATGGTAATTGTTAAAAGCACAAGACTCCAATGTGTGCCATGTGACCCAAAAGCTCCATGAAATGCTATCACCTTAAGACCTGAGATAAACATGCTAAAAAGTGTCAACACAAAGGTTGGTGAGTTCATAAGTTTGTAATAAAATGATCTAAAATACTTTGAGAAATGTTCACACAGCAAAGGCATTGTAAATCCACCCAGTTCCAAGTTCCGCCCATACAAAACTTGCAACCTGTGTGTTCACAACCCACTGCCTAAAATAGAATGACAATCATGAATATGCGCATTAAGGTAGTTAAAAGTATAAATATCACCACAAGGGTCTTCCAACAACTCGTGTTGGGATGTTCCTCCAACGACTCACGTTGGGCTGTATCCATAAAAATGGCCTTCCAACATATAAATATTGGGATGTTCCTCCAACGACTCACGTTGGGCTGTATCCAAATAAATGGCCTTCCAACATATAAATATTGGGATGTTTGTTTAAGTCTAGTCACTACACGCACCAAGTCTAAGGTATAAGTAATGTTGTTTGGCAATAGAGTTTAAATGTTTTGATAAATAAGCATGTATATCGCCCCAAATAGTTTATAGGAATTTAAACAAGTAAAAGCGGGGTATGAACTCACCTGGTGTGATTGATATGCTAACAAAATGAAGTGTACGAAAATGAGGCTCGGAAACTATCCGCGACCTAAAATGAATGTTATGACTTGAATTATGATATGTTGTGGTGAATGCAAACCCATATGATATTCATACCACTTGTACGTTTTGGAAATAATGTTTATCGTCAAAATATATGTTTATGACATCCCGTCGTATTTAAAAGTACTCTACAAGTAGTTACGTTGAAACAACCTCCTATGATAGTCGCAAAATGGTGCAAACCGAGTGTTAGGAAACGAACTCAACAGTTTTGGAAAGCTTGTGTTATTATCTCAAAGTTTTAGTATTTAAGTTTTTATCCTAGAGGTCTCGTTCATAAAGAAAAACATAGGTTAAGTAGGGTGATTTTGTCAAAAATGTGGTTTAAAAGTGAGTTTCGGCAAAGTTTAAGCAACCGTAAATAATTCATTACAACTCCGCTATACCAACGGTTGGTCGTTTTGAAAAATATGCTTGATGATCTCACTTTTATTAGAAGACATCTCGTTACAAAAAGTTCTACGTCAACGTTAAAAATAGCCTTCAATATGGTCGTTTTGTTTACCGTAACACTTGTCTAATGAAATTAATATAGTTTTTCTTAACTAATAAAGTTACGGCAATTTTGTAAAAACGTGTGTATTTTAGTCGTTACAAATCCGTTTTCTACGTATTATACGTCCTTAGCTTCGTATCAAAGTATACTAATATATTTTTGATAAGTCGAAATAATTTATAAAGCTTAAGACTCGTTTTTGACTCGTACAACACAAAAACAGGTTGCTGAAATTTTCAGAATATATATATTTCGTCGTCAAACTTGAAAAATTCATAACTTCTTCGTTATAACTCCGTTTTAATCCGTTCAAGCGGCCACGGATTCGTTTTAAAGTATATTTTCTAAATATCTAGGCCAAAAATTTTATGTCTACTGTCGTTTTTCCAGAATTACAAAATAAGATCAGACCACTTTTTAGACTTGTCGAAAAGAGTTTTTCTCGTACTAAACCTATTCCAATCCCTTCAAAACAACTCCGAAGCTATTCTAATCCTACCATACACCTTCTTAGGGTGTCATGGGTTCCTAGACATCACCAAAACTAATATATAACAAGGGATAAATTATAGGATGACTTATATATATAAAACTCTTAAAAACAATGAAAAATGGTATAAATATCCATATGTCTTGCATGCTTGCTCAAAAATGATGAAATAGATATGAAATGAAAATGGAAGATGTAAAATGAAAGTGATATGCTTAATAGTTACTTGATGAGGTGATAAGAACAAGGGATTACACCTAAACACTCTAGGTTTTTATTTCAAAACCTTGATTAAGAGTGTGACTAGATTGTTAAACACTTGAAAATGGAAAAAAAACTTGGATGATTTCTCCTATCTCCTTATGGTGCCGGTTTGAAGAGGAAGAAAAGGAGAGAAAGAAAAACAAACTTTACTAACTTGTGAATTTGTTGAATGAATGAGTGAAGTACTTTGATAGAGTATAGATTTATACAATGTAGAAAAAAATTACCAACCATTTAATGCATACCCCCCCTTGGTCGGCCAAGGGGGGAAGTATTTGTAAAATATACTTTTTTTTTTTATATATAATGTAAGTAATTGTAAAAAGTGTAAGTAACATGTATAGGTAAATATAACTTGTAAGATTGTATATACATTAGTGTATTTAAGGTAGTTTTAGGTAAAAGTAATTTTTAATAGATCAAAGTAAAGTATAATGAGATCATAAAAATTGTAAAAATACATTTCTTGTAAAATTTGAGTGATATAATAATTATCGTGTAGTTTTTAAGAAAAGCGTCGTAATAATATAATTTTAACGATTTATATACGAAATAAATTTAAAACACTAGGTAAACTCAAAATTTTATTTTTATCATCTTAATATGAGTATTAAAATATATAGGAATAATTTTTGGAAGTATTGAATCATTTGTTCAAAATATTTAATTACGCGATAGCGTTTATTTAATAAGAAAATAAACGTTTAATGAAAAATGCAAAACCATGCACGAACCGTTATGAAATGATGAATATGGAGTATGAGGAATGACCGGAAATTGAGAATTGTGACATTCTTCCCCTGTTAGAGGAATCGCGTCCTCGCGATTCAATCGATGATACTTAAAGTTCTACCCTTAGGGTTCGCGAAATCAGGATGTATGGTCAAAGTGCTTAAGCCAAAACTTACGCGTCTAAGTTTCTTATCTAATGAGACTCACTAAATCTGAATAATACGGTGGATCACTTAATGGTCTAGGGAAAACGTACCAGTTATCCATTGCGGGCTGCCTCGGTCCCTATATAGAATGCTCGACCTCGGGGAGGACTGATATTGAGTACAGGGTTTGGGTTATTTCCTTCAATTGCCACAGCTAGAGGAGCTTGCATCGGTGGCTTATTCAACTGAGGACAATTATTCCGATAGTGATTCGGGCTGTTGCACTCGTAGCAAGTCCTTTGGTTATTCCTCATGTTGCCCGTGTTAACCGTTGTTATTGGTCTTGCACGCTCTCTACACTGGCTTGAAAAATGACTCGACTGATTGCATATTGTACATAAGCGGCAGGGCTTGGACTTCGGGTGATGATAAGCACATTTAGCACATTTGGGATGTGTACCCGCATACTCTCTTTGTTCAGTACCAGTTGCCACAAAAACTCTTGCCCTTTTGTTGTCTGCTACCACGTCTATCTGCTTATTCGACCCACTTGCTTCCTTCCTCTTATCACTGCTCTTCAACGTACCATTTCTAACCATCTCGTCTGTCCGGGTTCCTGCCCTCAGTATCGCACTTTGTATTGTAGACGGCTTAGTTGTTTTCACGGTTCCACGGATTTCGGGGACAAGACCATATATGTACCTCGAGATTCTCTTGGACTCAGGGGTAACTAGATGAGGAACTAGTCTGGCTAACTCATGAAATCGGTCTGTGTAGGCTGCGTGACCAGCCCCTATCATAGAGTGGTGATAAAATTCATCTTCCAATTTCTGCATTTCATTGTCCGGGCAGTACTCCTCTTTCAATAACGCCTTAAATTCGTCCCATGTCATACCTATAGCTGCTTCTCTGCCTCTAGCCTGTAACTATGTGTTCCACCATGTCAATGCCTTTCCTGATAGCAAGCAAGCAGCATACTTCACCCTCTGATGTGTGGCACAATTGCTGATGTCGATCACTGACTCTGTCTTCTCTACCCATCGAGTATACGCCAAAGCACCTCCTATACCATCAAACTCCACAGGTTTGCATGCCGAAAATTCCTTA